>CM070645.1:38766344-38987315 GCA_036346575.1 Dendrocalamus sinicus | reverse complement strand
TAAATATTTTTCTTATAAACTAAAATATGATGTTGGATACTAGGCTTTACAAATATATATGTATTGGCATTCATTTTGTAGGACGGTAAGGAACTTGCTTTGTGCTCACTAACCTGCTATCCACTCCAACATGCCCAAGTGCAACAGTAATAATTATTGCATATTGTACTAAATTTGGAGTGATTATAAATTTAGGAAAATGTCACTTAGTCTTTCTACTCTTTTCTTTTCTTACCTGATTCTCATAAATGATTAGGTGATCGATGAAGTTAGTCTTCTGCTGGAGGAAGGATATAGTAATGATGCCAGTCTAGATTAATTGTGATAGATAATATGTGATGAGATAGATGTTGACTTTATTTTGTGGGCATAATGTTGCCAAAATGATTTAGTAACTAGCTTTTTCTATTAAAAACTTTAGCTAAGTTTGGGAAATCAAATTACGGGACTCTAGCAGAAGGTACCAAAAATTTTATGTGGCTTTTGCTACCTAGACTTCTTTATTATGGAGGAAACATTAGTATTCACATGTATGAAAGTAGTGTGACATGTAATATGACATGGGCATGTCTTATGGATCATCTACGAGAAAGTTCAAGTTTTCTTTTTCTCCTATTCAATGTTCAGATTGCTTGAGGTGGAGCTGTGTACTCGGCTTTACTGCACGTATTCATTGATCTTTGAGATGAGTACCACGGATAAAATTGATAGACAATGATGAATTCAGGAATGAAAATGGCAGCAAAAGGTCTTGTAGGTACCATTACACTTCTTTCAATTATGCGGTAAGAACGACCACCGCTTATTTTCTTGAAAGTCGACAAGAAACATTACACTTTTCTTAGCTTAAGAAAGTTTCATTAGCATGTGGCAAGATTATAAGATTGTAAAATAGATAAGTGTGCGGATGGATTCAAGAGACGTCCCTGCAATAATCGATATGTAATAAAAACAAAGCGGTTATTTTGTATGAAGTATGGGATTTCATTTGCAACACATAGGCACATGACTAATTTGTAAACATCTTTGTCAAAGAGGACTGTATTTTCTTTGCATTATTAATTCCTTACAAGAAAATGCTCTTCCAATGTCAAAGAGGACTGCATTTTTGTGAGGGTTTAGTAGTGGGGACTGGGAGTGATTCTGTTGGTGCATCGGACAGAAGGTGTCGTACCTTTGCATGGTGACATAAGGCATTTGAATGCTTTGTGAGCACCTTTTGCACTCAATATTTTTATGTGCAACAAGCTGAGTGAGCTGGTTCATTTGTTCATTTATCTACATGTTATAGATCTTTACACTCTGAAACCAAAATTGTCATACACTCATATCTTGTGCTTCAAGATAGTAACATAAGCAACCGATCTGAGAACATAAAAACAATGCAATGAGGATTTGAATCGCATGGAATAGATGCGATAAGTGGAGTTCGGTATCTAGCAATTGGAAAACATTTATGCAGACTGCAACAGTGATTCTATTCAAAATCATGCGAGGATTTCATGTTCGATATACTGATGCAACAATGCATGAAATTAGTGAATGTATCTAAGAAAGCTTGTGTTTTCTCTTCGACATGACTATAATGTGCTATCTTCATGAACAATATAATGATTACGTAAGGATAATCGATGGACGTACGAGTACGCACCAATATCTTCAGATATAACGAGTGACGACCAATTAGGCCTTAGCTCTAATCCGATGGACGTAAAAGATAGAAAAGAACATACGCCGATGAATTGATGATGCTCGAACGTGTGCTCTGCTGCGGACTCTGCAGATCTCACTATCTCGGGACGATCGCAAACTTGGGACGGTCTTGAACCCGAGGCCGGACGGATCGACGGACGATCGGAGGTGCGGCCTTGCTCGCGACAGGCACGTCTTCGGCGTGGCGCGTGCGGCGCAAGAATGCAGCCAGCCGCGCCTCTCCGCCACGCACTCGCGAGTTGGACTACGCACGCACATGGGCTTGGGCCATATGAAACGAATGACAATTATCATGTTTTATAACAACAAATACAAAAACATGCTTACCTATACCATGAACGGTTGAGTGCTCTAGTGCTAACATTCCAACTTACCTAGCGGCAAGTCGCAGTTCGAACCTCCGCCGGGAGGAAATTTTTGCCAAAAGGGAGGGAGAAGGCACCGTCCCGCATTGGGACCGCTGTGGGACCATGGCACCACGTCATCACGGTGGGACCCACCGGTGGACCCGGCCGCCACGTCATCGAGTGGGATCACGGTGGGACCACGGCGCCACGCCATTGAGGTGGGACCACTGGTGGGACCGCATGCCCACGTCATCAAGGTTGGGACCACGGTGGGACCGCATCGCCACGCCATCGAGGTCGGACCATTGGTGGGACCACGGTGCCACGCCCTCGAGGTGGTGCACGAGCCAAAAATCTATGACGATTTAGTTTTGTTGTTTTATGACGCCCGCTCGTTTCGTCATTATTCTTCGTGCAAAACTCGTCACTTTAGACTAATGACGAAACCGTAAGTTTCGTCATTGAAAGCGATAGTTCTGTGACGAAAATAGTAAACGCCACGAGTGAATCGTCATTGATGAACACATTTCTAGTAGTGAGTGATTCGGGTGATTTGAGGCAAAATCGGTGGTAGAACATGATAGCTTGATCCCTTTTATTATTAATCTCTTTTATTATTTTGTATTTATCAAGGAAGTTCTATGAGTTAGGTTAGACGTATGAATAGGTGCACAAGTTTATCTTAGCATTATTTTGTTGAGTGTTGTTGTTCGGGCATTTTGGCTTACCGAATTAATTTTAGAGTCTAGTGTATAGCATTTTATGGTGATATTTTATGTAGCATCGTTTTCATTAAGCCTATTTCAGTTCAATTAGGATTCAGTTGTATGGGCCATATCTTGTTATTTCATGCTCATCATTATTATTTACTAAATCTAGTATTAAGATTTAATTAATGATACCATTATTAGCTATTTGGGCAAAGCTTGTTACGTAGGGTTATATTTTAATATTTGTTGCTTCATAAAATCTACCTCTAAGATTTATTTAATGACAGCGTGTTAATTATGGACATATATCTTAATTATATTTAAGGGTATCTTTACTAAATTTGGGTATTTAACCAAAGCCACATTTTCTTAGTAATGTCCTTATTTGATAATTAGACCTCCATTAAATATTTAATCTACATCAGTTGCTCATGCAATAAATAACTAGATACTACATGCTAAATAACCTTACTTTACATCCTAAATAAATTTATTGTGTTCCCTAGATTATTCCCAAATTATCCATAATTTTCACCAAAAATTCATATGAGCTCTAAAATTTCTGGTTTTGGTTCCATTGGATAGATCTTGAATTTATACGAATTTAGAAATTTGTCCCACTCAATTTGGAGTTAAAATGAATAAGTTATGATTAGTTAAATTCCTCAGTCCACTGAAATTCCAGAAAATAGCAAATCCTGACAAGTGGAGTCCACTGGTTATTTTTAATTCATTTACATTATTTTTATTTCTATGCACGGTATCTATGACAAGTGGGGCCCACTGGTTTTTATTGTTTATCTTATTTTCGCCTGATTGCCATTGACATGTGGCCCTCATCGTCAATGGGCCGCAGTGTCAGAAAACGACAGTGGGGCCCAATTGACACCAAATAAAGAAGAAGCTCAACCCACACAAGTGGAGGCGGAGCCTCGAACGCGCGGCCGGGAGTTGGGGGAAAGAGTGAGCGTCGCAGCCGAGAGCGCTCGGGTTTATCTCACCCATATAAGGCGATTTACCTCTTAAGGTGGGTCCGGGAGGCCGAACAGAGGTGGAAGAAGGCGTGGCGCCGGCGCGGCGAGGGTCGGCCGGAGGGGTTCGGTGAGCTCCAAAATGCGTTCCCGGCGAGGAGAGGGGCCGGTGGGGTTGGTGGGGGCCGAGGGCACCGAGGAGGATGGTCGGCGTGCGATGGCGGCGGCTCGGAAGCTCTCGCGACGGCGATGTACGGCGACAGGAAGCTCGGGCGAGGTCGGGATATCTTCGCGACGCCCGGAGGTGGTTCAAAGCGAGGAATTGGGCTCGTGGCTCGGATCGATGGGGAGCTCGGGCGGCCGGAGTTGGGAACGAAGGTGGCTCACGGCGATTGGGGTGTTCGAGCTCAATTGCCTGTGTCGGGAGGAGTATGAGGTATGGCGAAGTAGGAGAGGCCTCGGGCTTTATTGCCGGCCGCAAAGGGGCAGCAACCGGCGGCGGCCGTGCGGTCTTGTCGGCGGAGATGGCGGCGGCGGCGGCGAGAATCACCGGCGCGCGCGTGACTACACGGCGAGTGCTTTGCGCCACAAGACTTGAGGAGGCTTCACAGCAGCGGGCAGCAGTGAAGCGCGCATGCGTGCCACAGGAGAAAAGGCGCCGAGCGGCGAGAGGAGAGTGAGGCGGGAGGAAGAAGAGAGCGGCGGCGGGTCCAAAGGCAGAGAGGAGGCGGGGTGGAGACGGCCCGCGTGGCGCAGGCGGAGCGAGGAGCGAGTTGGGTCCACATGGCGATGGCGCGGCAGGCGACGGAGCGGGTCGCCGGCGACGCTGCTCTACTTGACGCGCGGCTGCGTGGGTGCTTGGTTCGTGCGCTGGAGAGCGGCCGGCGCGTTGATCGTGAATGGGAGAGGAGCGAGAAGAGGTGAGGCGGGCCGGTAATGGCTACTGGTTTCATCTCTCCCATTTTTTCTTTTATTTTGTTTTCCTTTTGTCTTAAGGTATGCTTTTGAGTGTGTAAATAAATGTATTTATATTTCCAGAAATTTTTAATTTGTGGATTATCTTTTCATATTGTTATTTTTAATTTTAATTCTCTATTATTTGAACATGTTTGTTCCTTTCTTGAAATTTTACTTTTTGAAACCTCAACCAAATTTCAGAAGAATACCTTAAACTCCAAATTCAAATACAACATATTGCAAAAATAATTCACAAGCTCTTCATTTTCAATTTTCAAATTTTCAGGATGTTACACTTCCCATGATGTCTCCTTACCCTAGAATCATTTTTAAAATTCTACTGGAAAAGTGTCAAATCTCTTAGTAGTATAAAGTTGAGTTCCTGGTCTACCATGATTATTTAAATAATATATTTAGTATTATTATGCCTTTTAAGGTGAATATGGCCATCAAATTTAAGCAGAGCTTTTTCAGGTGGTAGGACATTAGCTAATATCATGTCATTCTAAATATTTATTGTACAAGAAATAACAGTGCGCAAATAATGTAATGAAAATACTGGCAAATAAATAATTAAAGGAATGTAGGTTCAATATAATCAAAGACATGTGACTTGCTTTGCGGATCAATATATTCTATGATTTTGTACAGTTCCGAGTCTTCTGCTTGTACTTGAGCTTCTCCTTCCTGTGTTGGTTGGTTTATGACGTCGTGTGCTATCACAAAGCAAAAGAAATAAATCAATTCCATGCTCGAAGGATTGAGCTAGGAATAAAAGAAAGAAAATAAAAATCAGAAAAATCAAATAAAATAGGCTTAGGGATTATAGGAGTTTGGTATGGGAAAACGAAGTTGAATTTTGCAAAGTTTTTATTTTTGCCAAGTTTGTAGTCAAACAATCTAGTCTGCCAGCTGGCTTACTACCAGTCAGACCGCCAATTTGCTGCCAGGCAGACCGTGCTGGGCAGTATGACCATGGCGGTCAGATCGCCGGCTAGTATGACCATGACTTGAGTTTTATTGCCGGTTGCAATTTTTCAGAGTGGGTTCTTTTGCACAGAGGGTGACCGGTCTAACTGGCCTCTGGTCAGTGGTCAAACTGGCCCTAAAATTTGATTTTGTGATTTTGGGAAAATAGTGTTTGGATTATTTGAATTATGTTTGGTCAATACATTAATGTTGCATGATGCATATTTTAGCTAATATAGGTTAAGTTGTGATGAATATGCATGAAAATAGTTTCTTTATCTTTGAATGTGTATAAAGCTTTGGAGTCAACCATAGTCAATAGCGATGATCAGGGCTACGCTTATAAAAGAGCCAAGGCCTAGAACGATCAAGAATACTAGGTGAGATGGCTGAGATCAAGCATGAAACAAGTACTGCGGGAAATGTTGAAGGAAAAATTCGAGCGACAGGTTGCACCAAGTGGCTTGTGTTGATCTAAGTGAAGCGTCGTCTGATGGAGCCAAAATGGGAGAGACTTACCGATGCGTGGCAAGCCATTGGTATACCTACACGTGTTGAGAATTGTATTAGTTGCAATGGAAATACTGAAATTGTGTTGAATCAAAGTCACGCATGGAAAACAGTTTAGATCAAGGAGAAACCGAGAAGATCAAGTGGATCAAAGTATAAAGATTTAGCGATTCGAACTTATGTGCTTTAAAAGCGTGTATGAGTTAAGTGTGTGAGTAAAACCCATGTTGTGTAGAGTTAATTTGTTTCTCCAAAATATGATAGTGGATAGTATCCATTAGGGTTAGATATGGGTTGGTTGTCTCTTCTATTTAATAGGTTAGGATGGAGACTTGCAAATTTATTATCCAACCATCTCTTATTCCAACCCTGTGTTCTAGGATTAGGATTAGAAGAGTGAGTATTATGGTGTGGTCTCTTGTCCTCTAGCTGGATTTACTGTAAAATCTTTATTATCAAGTAGCAATACATCAATTTTGTTCATCTCTCATAGTATATCCTTGTTTTGATTGACTTGCTCTTGTTCTTGTTGATTTTGATCTCTTCTCTCCCTTTCTTGACCTTACTATATGCCAATGACGTATAAGTGATAAAGATAACTCATAGAAATCAAATCACATCCATCTAGGTAGCAAGTCTTGAAGATTTTCAAAGTTGCCCGGTTTGGTTTGGTTTTGACCCAACCTTGAAGTTTCTTGATCTCAAGGTTTTTTGCTTCAAATCCTTAGGAGATTTAGCTTGCTATGATATGTGAAAATACATTTGGAGTCATCTTGGTCATTCTCTACCCACAAGCAAGTCATATCTCATGTTTTTGGTTTTGCGGTTTTGGTGCAACTTTACTTATTCTTAAGAAATATCTAACCTTTGACAAGGATTCAAACGATTCTTAAATGAAATAGATTTTTGAGATCTTAAGCAAGGTGTACATAAAGTTTCATCTTGTTTGGCTATGGATTTTGAAAGTTGTACCAAAAGTGGTTTGAATTGGACTGATTTTCTATTTTGAAATAGAGAAGCGGTGCTGACCGCCTCCTGGCCTACGATACTACGGTCCTGCACCTACGGTATTATCTGCTCCGATCATACCGGCATGTATTCTGCGAGAGTACCGGCTCAAGTTCGATCTCGGTTTGCTTTTGTTCTTGTGTGAGTTCTTTGATGGCAATCTAATTTGATCTTGCTAGTCTCTAATAGCTAGTGGAGTGAAGATTTAGAGAATGCTAGAGAAAATTTTGTGAGGATCCATCTGCGTTGTTATTCTGTACGGTCCTACGATGGGCTAACAGATTCTTTCAAATCAAACTACAAAGTGTGCGCATCGAACGGGGGCAAGGGGGATGGTGTCCCCTACCCTCGAGAGTGGGTACCTTGTAGCCCCTAGGTTCAGTGGGGCGCCACCACCATGCCATTGGGCGTGAGCGTCGGCGGTCTTGGTGTAGAAGAAAGTGTGAACAAAAGTCTACATGTAAAAGAAGCATTATTCATACTAGGCCAACCATGCAACATACCCAGAAAGCCCACTAAATACCGAAGCCCACAATTGAACCAATTTGGCGGAAGCAAGCAACAATTCCCAACCAAGAACTAGTCCCCAATCAAATCAATCCTCAAATTTCCCATCTCTGCATCGGTAGTCAGAGCGATGAGGTCGAGAGCTACCGCCGCGAGTGCGGTGCTCGATGGCCTAAGCCACCGATGCTCGTGTGAGTGCTCGATAGCCCGAGAGGTCAAGATGCCACCACCGCCGAGCGCATGACGCCAAAGACGCCGCCGCCCGTTGAGCACCTAACAAATCTGGAGAGCTACCGCCACCGAGCATCTAACGGCCCAAAACGCCGCCGCCACTAAGCGTGACCCACGAGCCGCCGCCGCCCACCGTGCGCTGACCCACCTGCCGCTGCCCAGTCTTAGTCTCCACGAGCCACGGCCTCTCTCGGATCTCGGATCTGATTGGGACATCGGTCATCGTCGTCCGCCTCGCTGCCTAGTGTTTTAAGATCAAGCCAACTGTGAGTTACTGTGGAGCTAGTACTTGTATAATTGTATTCACTCACCGGGTACTGCAGGACCAGATGTCAACTGTCAAGTGTAGACTACCGACTGTAAAGCCATAAGGTATAAATTTAAAGCATAAATATAGTTTGTAATTTGCACAATGATGATTGCTAATTTTATTTGGTAATGTGGTTTCATATATTGTCATTTACCAATTTGCAGAGTTACAAGAAATGGAGAAATGAACATTGCATAAATATTTTTCACATAATACAAGTAGTAGTCCTCATACTAATAAGCGTCAAGTAAAGAAAGCTCGGGTGAATTTTAGTCCTGATGAAATCATCGCTGATCCAGCGAACCGCATATCAATTAATGAGTATGATAATGAAATTAGAGATCAAGTGAGGAGGGTGTATTTGTTGAGAGGTCCAACCCAACCAAAAGGCCATAATTTTCCTCACAAAATACAAAATGATTATTTAAGGGCATTTCAACAATGTTGGTACAATAAATATGATTGGTTGGAATATAGTGTGGAAAAGGATGTGGTCTTTTGTTTATATTGTTTTCTTTTCAAGAAACCTGGAAGGCCTGAAAATTTTGGTAGTGATGTGTTTACAACAACAGGATATTCCAACTGGAAGAAGGCTTTAGAAAAATTTGATAAACATGTTGGCGGACCTAGTAGTTATCATAACATTGCAAGGAGGGACTATGAGGATTTTAGAAATAAAAGATTAAGTGTGACTCAAAGACTTTCTGATCATGGTAAAGGGTCAAAAATTGCATATAAAATTCGTTTGACTGCTTCTTTAGATTGTGCGAGATTTCTCCTAATACAAGGTGAAGCTTTTCGAGGACACGATGAGTCTTCAACTTCCATCCACAAGGAGAATTTTAGAGATTAGTTGAGTGGTACAAAAATAAGAATGAGGAAGTGAAGAAAGCGTTCGATCGAGCCCCCTTACATTGTATGATGATTTCTCCAAAAATTCAAAAGGATCTTGCAAAAGCTTGTGCGCAAGAGGTCACGAAGGTGATTTTGGAGGAGTTGGAGATAGGAATTTCTCCATGCTTATTGATGAGTCACCAGATATATCAATAATGGAGCAAATGGCCGTGATTGTCGTTTGTTTCATATTTCTATATTATACTATTTATCCATATAATAATGTTGTTGTGTTTTAACTAAACAAAATATGTGGCATGTAGGTTTGTGAACGATCAAGAGAAGGTTATTGAAAGATTTTTTGGTATTAAGCATGTAATAAATTGTACATCTGTTGTATTGAAGAAAGCTTTGTTTGCTTTGCTTGGAGAGCACCAATTACCAATTTTTAGGCTACGAGGGCAGGGTTATGATGGAGCTTCAAATATAATAGGAGAATTTAATGGTTTACAAAGACAGATTCGAGATGAGAATCCGTATGATTTCTATGTCCATTGCTTTGCCCATCAATTGCAGTTAGTAATTGTGACTGTTGCTAGTTGTAGTAGAGCAATTGCTGATTTCTTCAACTATATTCCTATGATAGTAACCACTGTGAGTGCATCTTGTAAGAGAAAAGATGCGTTGCTTTCAAAGCATCAAGATGTCTTGCTGCAGAAGCTAGAGCATGGTAAGGTTGTCACTGGCACAGGGATGCATCAAGAAATGAGTATACCTAGACCTTCAAATACTAGATGGGGCTCTCATTTAAAAACCTTATTGCGTATTTACCAAATGTGGGAGGCAGTGTTAGAGGTACTAGAGATTGTTAGTAAAGATGCATGTCAACCATCAATTTATGGTGGAGCATCAGGTTTGATACAGAAAATGGAAAGTTTTGAATTTGTTTTTATCTTACATTTATTGATAGACTTGCTAAGCATTATAAGTGAGTTATCACTTGCTTTACAAAGAAAGGATCAAGATATTATTGAAACTATGGGTTTGCTTATAGATGTGAAAGTGCACTTACAGGACATGAGGGACAATGGGTGGGAGTCATTATTTCAAAAAAAAATTGTGAAGCAAATGAGATTAATGTGCCAAGTATGGAAGAATTTCTTCTAGTTAGAGGTATATCTGCACGTAGAAAGCATACAGTGACTTATCTTCACTATTATCATGTTGAGATTTTTATTATCGCTATTGATGCCATTACATCGAGATGAACCATCGTTCAATGAAGTTTCTTCAGAGTTATTGGTATGCATGTCTTGTCTTGATCCAAAAGACTCTTTCTTTAAATTTAATGTAAATAAGCTTATTCAATCGGCTGAGATTTATGCTGATGACTTTGACATGCCTGACTATTTGTTGTTAAGAAATCAGCTTCAAACATTTGTTCTCAATGTCAAGAGAAGTGTAAAATTCCATAGATGTGGTGATATTGCAAAGCTAGCTCAAAAGATGGTTCAAACAGGAAAAAATAGAACTTTCCCACTGGTTTATCGCCTCATCGAGCTAACATTAATCCTTCCAGTGGCAACGGCATCGGTTGAGAGAGTCTTTTCAGCACTGAATATTTTCAAGACAGATTTATGTAATAGAGTAGCAGATGAGTGGTTCAATGACTTGATGATATGCTACACTGAGAGAGAGATTTTTAGAAGCTTTGATGATGATAGAATTAGAAAACGCTTTCAAAACATGAAATCTCGTATAATGTTATTGCCTCATACTTCTACTACTACTCAATCCTAGCTAGTGGTACATTGTATACATTTTTCAATCTTTAGAACTATTGATAATATCAATTTCTGATGTTATCACTAATTTTGCTAATTCTACTGTGCAAATGGCTACTTACGTATATTTGTAGGTTTTAGGAGGCACACTAGCTATTATCAAGATACAATCTTCATTATATTTTGCATTTTTATTATGTCCTTATTCTAATTATGTATTATTTTATATTGTAAAAGATAGTTCAATTTATATTTCGAATGTTTATCTTTGTTTAGTTATATCTCACCGCCCCTAAAATTTAGTTCGATCTCACATCGATCCGCAGTGGCGAGAAGTAGGTTCTCTGTAGGCCACACCGCCATCATCTCTGAAACTTCTTATGGTGTGCCCGCCCGCATGTGTGTTAGGCGTCGGGCAGCACGTCATTGCATTCCGGCCGTACCTATGGCCATCGGTGGCCTCCGTGATTACCGCCACCGAGCATGTCCACGTGGTAGTCTGTAAGACCATGTGGTTAGGTCTACGTTATTTTGATGATGAATAATTGACAATGGTTAATTTGCTATGATGAATTATTGGTGATTTCATTTATCGATGTTATGCGAGGTTAGCGTGTGTGCGTATGGATGATGTTGGTCAAGTTGAGACGAACTTGTGCCGGAAAGAATGTTCTTTGGTCTTTGCATGTGCAGGTTAAGCATGGAGGCGATCATGGTCGGTGACGAGGTGGACCGACTAGGATGGGGAGATCCGAGGTTCGGGACGGTCAAGGAGGTCACGAGATGGTCGGGCTCATGCTTGGGGCGCATGGAGATTAAAGGTAGATGATGCGTGGAGAAGCTACAGGAGGTGCGGTCCTGGAGGCTTCGACATCAGACGAGTTAGAAAAGTTGAAATTTTGGAAAAACCCGTGTTAGGAAGGGTTTCGGGTCCCTTTGGTGTTGGAATTGGATTGAAACTCGTGGGCTTAGGGTAAGCCCAGGTTTTGGGCCCTAGACTATAAATAGAGGTGGGGTTGGAGGCAACCCTGTGGTTTTTGGAGAGACTAGGGTTTAGGGGTGCTAGGAGAGAGCACCTTGTAGCCACCATTATGCGGAAATAAAAATCAGATCTATTTGAGAAAAAAAAGGGACGGCGGCGTCTTCTCCCGTCTCTGTTCGGCACGGCCCGTGCATCTCCACGCTACGCGGTGCGACGTCTGCCGATTTGAGCGAACGGGAAAAAGAGAAAAACGACAAGCGGCGGCGACCAACTTGAATCGAAGAAAAGAATCGCGAGCGGTGCGTGTTTTGATCGGATCTTGGATTTCTCGTTTTCTTGCGCGCGGACTATCGCTAGGAAAAGCGATGGTTGCATGCGCATTGATAGCAGCTGGTCATGAGCTGCTGTAATCGCCGTAAGATCGACGTGTTGGCTGCATGCGTCGTCGTCAGATTCGCTCCGTGCGCCACGCAGGAGTTCTCTACGATTCCAATCCATGCGTAAGTTTTGTTTCTCGTTCTGTGCGCTAATCCATGCAACTAAAAGCGAAGTAGCAGTAGCATCTGTACTTTTCTTTGTGTCATAACGCATGTGCTGTGAGATCAAAAGCAACTCTTGCTGAGGAGAGAGAGATTTACTTTTGCATGTACAATCCATCTCACATCAAAACACATGCATGCATGTAATAGAGATTTAGTTTTGTTTTTACGAGTGATCACACATCTGAGCCGTACGTGAGTTTTTTTTTGGGGGTTTCTTTTTGTTTTTTTTTGTGTGTCTTTGCTATAATTTTCAGGTTTAAAAATATAAATAAATTTTGAAAAAGCTTCCGCTAGACGCTGCAATCATTCACCCCCCCTCTGATTGCCATCGACGATCCTACAAGTGGTATCAGAGCCAAGTTACAATGGCATCAGATCGGGATCGGTTCTCAGGTAAGCCACCGATTTTTGATGGATCAGATTATCTTTATTGGAAGACGCGCATGGAGGTTTTTCTTCAAGCACAAGGTAATTCTATTTGGCAAAAAGTTGAACATACATATGATGTGCCTCCTGTTGTTACAACTGAAAATTCATCTGATGTTGAAGCTAATGCTAAGGCTAGAAATATTTTGTTGCAAGGTTTAAGTAGAAACGAGTTTGTCAGAATTGCTCACCTTAAATCTGCAAATAAAATTTGGACCACTCTAGCTGATTATCATGAAGGATCTAAATCATAAAGGTGTGCGTCGAATCAATTTAAAAGGAGTATTCTAAATTTGAGATGAAACTCGGAGAATCGGTAGATGCTCTTTTTGATCGCTTTAACAAAATTGTTAGTGATTTGCAACTGTTGATGTCACATATTCGATTCGACAATGCCGTCAAATTTTAAATGCTTTGGATATGTCTGTTTGGAATGTGTTAGTCACTACTATTAATCATTCTGTTAACATGGAAACACTCACTTTGAATGATCTTTATTCCAAGATGAAAACACATGAGATTGATGTTTTGGCCCGGATAAACAAGACTAATTCTTTGGGCTTAGTGACTAACCAAGCTGACAGTTCTTCTAGTTTTTCTATTGTTTCTTTGTCTGCGTTTTGCTCTATTTCAGATGAACAATTAGAGGAATTTCCAGAAGAGCAGCTTGTACTTCTCTCCACCAGAGTGACCAAGGCAATTAACAACATCAGATTAAGGCGAAGAGAAGGTCCAATCAAATGCTATGAATGTGGTGAGCTAAACCATATTAAGATGAATTGTCCCAAACTGAGGAGCAAGGAGGTCAAAGATGACAAGGCACCAACTCGCCGCTCTCAAATCAAGATTGATCCAAACAAGAAGCGCAATTATCGCAGGGCAGTCAACAAGATAATTTCAGCACTTGATGAGATTATTTTGAGTGATGATGATTCTGAAAGCGATGATGAGGGCAGTGAAAAGAAGGCAAAGGAGGTGGACTTCACAGGGATGTGTTTTATGACCAACAGTGAGGAGCTCAACGATGATGATCTTTACAGTGATCCTGATGAGGTAAAACCTTCTTATGCTGATTTATCTCGTGCTGTGCTTAGATTGACAGATGAGCTTAAGAAGTATAAAAAGAAAATTAAAAATCATGATTTCATTATTGAGAGATTAAATTCTGAAATCAATAGACTTAGAGCTTCTATTCCTGATGATGAATCTTGTGAGTCTTGTCAAGTTTTACATACTGAGTTGGAATCTGCTAGAATAATTAATGCATCAAACTTGGTTCAACTTACTGATGTAATTGCTAAACTTGATGAGTTGAGATTGTCACATGACTCTTGTGGTGAAAAGTTAAAACGTGCAAATGATGAAATTGAAAAGCTCAACTTTAGCTCTTCCACATGTTTAGAGTCAAGTATTTCAAATGATCAATCTAAAACTTGCTCTAATTGTGAACTGCTAAAAGCTAGACTTACTTCATCACAAGAAACAATTCAACAGATGCTTTATCATGAGATATCTTCTTGTTCTAATTGTCCTAAGCTTAACACTGAAATAGAAGCTTTGACTAGACAACTTAATGATTTTGCTGAAAAAGAAAAATTGGCTCAGTCTAGTGCTTCTAAAAATCTTGTGAATGAACCTGTTAAATGCACAACTTGTCCCACTCTAGCTAAAGAGAATGAGTACCTGAAAGACACTTTAGAGAGATTTTCTTTTGGCAAGAAAAATTTGAATATGATTCTAGACAAGTCAAAAATAAGTGTGAAAAATCATGGTCTAGGATTTAATTTTGTTGAGCATGCCAAGAATAATCCTCCTAAGGTTATTAAGCCTCTTGAACTGGAAAATTGAAGTGAAACTTGAACCAAAACAAACCGTGTTTAAATCACGGCTTTGTGCAAAGTTCATCGAATAATAATGTAGGTGGTAGCTCATCATCTCAAAAGAATTCTGGTAATGTAAAATTTCAATGCACCTATTGTGGAAGAGATGGACACTTGCATGAATTTTGCTTTAGGCGTGCAAAGAAAGAGAAGAAGGAAAGATTGAATGCTTTGAAACAAAAACGTGCAATATTTTTTGTTCCTAGAACTAATGTGAAAGCTAAGTTTTTTGAGAATTTTCATGATGGTTTTAAATCTGCTTCACATGCTAGATTGAGATTTAATTCAAATAGTTCACGTTCTTTTCGGCATTCTGATCACCTACATGCACGTGATTTTGGTTCTAGCTTTGTTGCTCCTATTCGTCGTGTGTCTCAGTACTGGATTCCTAGATCTTATTTCACTAACTTGATCTTGTGAGACCGATATTTCTGTGATGTAAGAACAAATTGACAAGGATGAAGAACATGAGCTAGATTGGGTCCAGTGCTTTTACATCATTATTTGATTGGAACACTTGATGGTTCTTCATTTTTTATATGGCTTCCAAGAGATTTCACTTTCTGAGAGACCATGTGGAAAAGGTGATGTTGACTTTCATCTTGTTAGATTCTCAAGTTGCTGATATTCATGAATCCGCTTGATTCTTCTCGTTTTGCTCATGCGAAGTGAGTTGGGTGTATTACATCTTATGGGATTGTTTTGAGGGGAGCTTGTTTAAAAATTTTGAAGCTTTATTTATTATACTCGTCAAATAAATCAATAAGTCCAAGCCATTGTAATTAAATGAATTGTAGAGCTCTCTTTATCATATTTACTCATATGTTGTGTAGCTTTGATCATAACTAGTTATAATTAATTTGCTATACTTGAACTAAAATATGACATGGCGGAACACTTTGACTAGATTGATTATAGATAGTACTTTACGATGTTCATCGAAAATGATTAGCTTGATTGTGAGTCTTATTTTAAATCTTGGCTATGAGACTCGTATGTTTCATATTGCAATCTTTTTATGATCACTCAATTTGGCATGTTATAAAAAATATAAGCAAAAGAATTGAAAAGATGTATGCTTCAAGCATGCCATGGTATAATAAAAAAAGAGGCACAAAGAGTGCACAAATGAAAAGAAGTATGCTTCAAGCATGCCACCATCTCAAACAAGAATGCTACAAGCATTTTATTATGAAAAGAAGTATGCTACAAGCATGCCACATGCCTATGAATTGAGTGTAGAGCAACAGGTTGCTATATGAGACTGCTAGCTCGTTTGGATTTAAAATTTGCTTCACTTTTAGGCTTTGACTTTTTGTTGTGATATCTCATTGTCCTCTTTATAATTGGTTTGGTCATTGTTGAGATGCCTGTTATTAATATAAATTGTTTAATCATGCTCAAGACTGGTTTTGATATTGCTTTATGATATATGACTTTATATGATCTAGATAGCTCTACTAAAAAATATGGCTTGGTTCTTTTATTTAATCAATGCACAATGACTTGTATAATTTACAAAGCTTCTTGATTTTTACTCTCATTGCTCCCTTTTAGAATTGTTCATTTTCTGAATTTTCTTGATGATTACATTGCCAAAGGGGGAGAGATTTGGTGTGTTTTGAGAGATATTGGAGACATTTGCTAACTTTGCCTCTCTTGTGTTGAGGGGGAGAGTTTTTGAAGAGATTTAAGATTTATGGCTTAAAATGCTTTTTCTGCTTCAGTTCTTCACTTATATCTATTTGAAGCTAATTCATCATGCTATGTTGAGGTGTTGTCAATGTATTCATCAAGGGGGAGATTGTAAGACCATGTGGTTAGGTCTACGTTATTTTGATGATGAATAATTGACAATGGTTAATTTGCTATGATGAATTATTGGTGATTTCATTTATCGATGTTATGCGAGGTTAGCGTGTGTGCGTATGGACTGATGTTGGTCAAGTTGAGACGAACTTGTGCCGGAAAGAATGTTCTTTGGTCTTTGCATGTGCAGGTTAAGCATGGAGGCGATCATGGTCGGTGACGAGGTGGACCGGGACTAGGATGGGGAGATCCGAGGTTCAGACGGTCAAGGAGGTCACGAGATGGTCGGGCTCATGCTTGGGGCGCATGGAGATTAAAGGTAGATGATGCGTGGAGAAGCTACAGGAGGTGCGGTCCTGGAGGCTTCGACATCAGACGAGTTAGAAAAGTTGAAATTTTGGAAAAACCCGTGTTAGGAAGGGTTTCGGGTCCCTTTGGTGTTGGAATTGGATTGAAACTCGTGGGCTTAGGGTAAGCCCAGGTTTTGGGCCCTAGACTATAAATAGAGGTGGGGTTGGAGGCAACCCTGTGGTTTTTGGAGAGACTAGGGTTTAGGGGTGCTAGAGAGAGCACCTTGTAGCCACCATTATGCGGAAATAAAAATCAGATCTATTTGAGAAAAAAAAGGGACGGCGGCGTCTTCTCCCGTCTCTGTTCGGCACGGCCCGTGCATCTCCACGCTACGCGGTGCGACGTCTGCCGATTTGAGCGAACGGGAAAAAGAGAAAAACGACAAGCGGCGGCGACCAACTTGAATCGAAGAAAAGAATCGCGAGCGGTGCGTGTTTTGATCGGATCTTGGATTTCTCGTTTTCTTGCGCGCGGACTATCGCTAGGAAAAGCGATGGTTGCATGCGCATTGATAGCAGCTGGTCATGAGCTGCTGTAATCGCCGTAAGATCGACGTGTTGGCTGCATGCGTCGTCGTCAGATTCGCTCCGTGCGCCACGCAGGAGTTCTCTACGATTCCAATCCATGCGTAAGTTTTGTTTCTCGTTCTGTGCGCTAATCCATGCAACTAAAAGCGAAGTAGCAGTAGCATCTGTACTTTTCTTTGTGTCATAACGCATGTGCTGTGAGATCAAAAGCAACTCTTGCTGAGGAGAGAGAGATTTACTTTTGCATGTACAATCCATCTCACATCAAAACACATGCATGCATGTAATAGAGATTTAGTTTTGTTTTTACGAGTGATCACACATCTGAGCCGTACGTGAGTTTTTTTTGGGGGGTTTCTTTTTGTTTTTTTTTGTGTGTCTTTGCTATAATTTTCAGGTTTAAAAATATAAATAAATTTTGAAAAAGCTTCCGCTAGACGCTGCAATCATTCACCCCCCTCTGATTGCCATCGACGATCCTACATAGTCTGCACGTTATACTCCAAACTTACGTAGCTCGCAAACTTGGAGAGTTGCAGAGGTCTACGTGCACAACACAAGCAGCGGCGCCTTGCACGGTGGTGGCTGGGCCGGCCGTGCACTTGCAGCTTCGTCGTCACCTCGGACGCGGAGACCTCGTTTCACTGTGAGCAATGGGCAAG
Organism: Dendrocalamus sinicus; assembly: GCA_036346575.1. Classification (NCBI taxonomy): domain Eukaryota; kingdom Viridiplantae; phylum Streptophyta; class Magnoliopsida; order Poales; family Poaceae; genus Dendrocalamus; species Dendrocalamus sinicus. The sequence goes on along the minus strand of CM070645.1, from coordinate 38,969,285 downwards.
AAGGGCTAAGGCTTCGTGAGCGAGCGCGCGGCTCACTGTGAGCCTGCATGTGCCTTTCTTCAAATCAAATAGGCTGTCCGGATCGAACTCTGCCACCTTACGAGCTCGTATACTCGTGCATCGAATATAAGTTTGTGATTCCGTCGAATACAAGTTTTCATTATATGATTGTATCTTCCAAACTTGAGCAGAGTAGCCACGACACCGGCCAATATACTCATTGATCAGCAAATATGTATGACTAGAAAATACTTGGACAACAAATAAGAATGGCTCAAAGAGAGCATATTGAGCACTAAAGTTAACGAGCACGCGTCCCACCTCGAATGTACATTTCGACACGAGTACAAACAAATTGCCCATATAGTTTCTGCCCCTAAGACCTACTTATTTGGTAACAACAGGGGTGAGGGAAGCATCCCCTCCTGTTTGAAAACACATACAAGAGACCCACAGTTCGGGCATTCTCGGATCATATCAACAAAGTAACGGCACAGGGAACAGCAACTGGATCTCAGGCTACATACACATTTCCTGCGTCAAAATGTACATGTACTTTACATGAATAATGAACTCAGAAGACATCTATTGGTGCAGCTCATGGAAGACATGCTTCCATAGGCGAAAAAGGCTGGACAAAGAATTACAGTATATATATATCAGCAGCACCGGCAGCAAATTATATCGCGGCATGTGTAAGGAGCAGCTCTGGCTTCCAGCTCCTCAAGTGGGGGCACAGCTTCCAGAACAAATCCCTTCTCTCTAGAGAAGCAGAAGTCGTAGATGTTTCTACAGATGCCTTTACTGAATGGATGAACTTTGTCAGGAACTCCCCTGCAAGTGGCACAGCTCCAAAGTTTCACTACCGTTATACCAATAATTAGCTGTATCACAACTGGAAGTCGAGCAACTCAAAACATTTCATACCTTAAGTAGGATATCCGCTTCCTTCTGGCAACTTCGTAGGTTGTTTGATTTGTAAGAGCAATGTAACTGAAAAAAAAAAGATCAGATGTACATGCACTATACACTAAGTGTTGTTGATTTGGGGTTTAGGTTATAGGAAAGTAAATTTAAGTGCATAAGCTTCTGAGCTATAACTTTCAAGATGTGTAATCTACTACTTATTCTATGATGGAAGATGAATCGAAAAGGTTTAGCCTATTTATGAACATTAAAATTGATATTTATTTAAAGAAGTTACAAATTGAGATGTATCGTCCAGTGGTATGTAAAAATGTCTTTCAGACATGGTCATTGACATCATCAATATGTCTTTTGGATATTTAGTTTTATGGTAATGACAAAATGCTAGGCTTTTCTTATTGAGAGTTTAGTGTTTCTTATGTTTGTTTTAACAAACAAACAAATTGGTAAAAATAGTATGTGAAACCTGAAATGCAATGAATTTTTTTTAGTATATATTTAAGTAACATCTTCAATATTAGGATTTTTCAGTGATGTAGATTCCACGTACACTCTGATTAGTTTTAAGTGTTGTGGTTATGACACCAAATAGTAGAAAAGGGGGCCTTCGAGGATCCCAAAAGGGCTCGCCGAAGGCTGACTAACTTGGGGAACGAGTAAAGGTGACTTTGCTTATATGTGTTATAGAATACAAATGTGCCAACCCCCTCAAATGGTGCCCATGGGGCTCTATTTATAGGGCCATGGGAAGTTGGCGAATTACACGGGTGCCCCTCTAAAGTGCTACAATATGGGGGTAAGGATGTCCTTTTGGCCCCACCGGCGCCCATGTGTCACCCTGTGTCAGCCTTGGCTGGGTGGTGCGCCATGGGCTTGGTCCAATGGTCTAGGCTAGATCCAATGGTGATGGCTATTAAGGGGGATAAATCCAATGGTGCCGGATGAGGTACCACTTATTTGTGCCTACGTGGCCGAAATGTCAGACGGTGGGGGCCACTCTCGCAACAATAAACAATAGTGTTTTGTCAAAGCTCAAATTCAAAATTCACTTTTTTTCTGATGGAAATGATAGGCAGGTTCTCCACCTACCAATTCAAGAAGAAACTAAAAATAAAAGGTAACATTTGACATTTCTTTTCAATAATTAAAAGGCCTTATACTGCCAGACACATCACATAATGAGAAAACTTACGTATGAAACATCAACAACAACAACAGGAATATGAGGATAAATATCAATACTGCCAACAGGATTACACCAATAAAATCCTTCCACCTGCCATGGTAATAAAAAAGACACTCAGATGAGATAACAGGAAAAGTAAGGTTCAAATTGAAAGGATTAAAGCTGCATCATATGTGCTTATGAGTTTTAAAAGAGTGACATATCATACCAGGCCTTGTCAATATCTAGATGCAGCAACTCAATGTACAGAGCAACGGTCCAGATACACAAGATTGTTTCTTCAAATATGTACCACCTAGGAAAGATTTGTTATGCAACCATAATAACTGAGTCCCAATGATGGAATAACACAGCATAAGGTACTACGATATGCACATTCCAATGTATAATGGCAACAAAGTAGTTACATTGCGTAGCTCACCATTTACAGCAGCACATCACAAAATTTTCATAAAAAAAAAAAGGAAGGTTCTATGTTGACCTTTTTAACCAGTCATAGAAATTTGAGCTTTAAACATCTCACGAGAAAGGGGTGCATCCATTCTCTAATACACCAGTTTGAAAACTTTGGATTTATATTCCCTAGGATTAACAGTTCTAATCAAAGTGACTTTACAACTTAACACCAAATTTGACTCGTACAATTTAATCTATTCAGTAAATTTAAGGCTGTATCCTATTCCACTTCTACAGTCACAAATTCCTGTCACTGTGCAAAGCATGCAGTCAAACTTCGAACTTTGATCAACAATATCTTTTCGAATATTTAGAATGGCCATATGAAAATAATAGGAGTGAATTCTTCAAAGTATACTTTCATAATGTTATACTTTTATATCTTTTATGAATATACTGTATAATAAAAAATATAGATGTCAAAGTTGCATCTTGGAGACCGTGAAAACTGAAAAGTAAAAAAATCAACAATTTGTGACCAGATAGAATGTTATCTGTTGGTTGGTATAAATACTTTGAAGCTTTGTTAATATCCATTTCCAGTCACAACAATGGAGTTTTACGCAATATAAGTGGACACAGTAGGCACCTCATGTGTTTATGCAGTACCTGAAGCAAACAAATAAGCACACATGCAAAGTTTGTACAGAATGTACAGCAAAACATATAACATGTACAACAGCAAAACACAGAACATGAACACCAGACAACGCAATTGATATGTAAGTGTACAAAATATACTGCAAAAGATACACATGCCAAAACTCACCAAAACCGGCAATGGTTCTTTTTGCCAATGCATGTTCCAAGCCAAATACAGTGATGATCAAACTGAAGGACACACTTATCACAATCATGACAGTGCCTGGTACGAGGTGGCTGCAAAAGCATGTTGTATCAAAAATTGAAATTAGACAATTAGCAGCAGCTTTACATGAGAAAAAAAATGTGACGGTAGGATAGTTCAAATCAGTATGATAAAACTAATAAAGCAGTAGTAGTTCGCTTTGTAAAATTCAAAGCAGTGTGCCTGTCAGTTTGCAAATTAGTAGTTGGGAATTGGCAACCCTGACAAAGCATCCAGTTCTAGAAGATCCTCAAAAAATGAAACAACTGCAATGAAGGATGTGAAGGGAAAGGCTGCCAATAGACAACATCAACTGTATCACCAAGTATAACCAACTCGCATTCCATTCTCTGACTAACTACAGATCAACTTTGCTATTCTTGAATAAGGTCGCAAGGAGTTTTGTTAAATTTAGTCAAACTTATTTGGAGATAAACTCAAGACTCACTAAAATGCTTTGTTTGACCAATTCACACTTGATGTGTAGTTCAATTGTGCCTTTTTTAAACAACGACCATTGTAATCACTAATCAATTGCATATCATAGCTGCGGAAGCTTTAGCACCATAAATTTAGAGGATCAAACAATACCTGAATGACTCTGCAGGAAGTGCAAGTACAATCCTAAATCACAATACAAGTATGTTAACCATATAACAATGAGCGAACACAAGAATGCTACTATTGGAAATACCAAAGAAAAATGACTTTCTCGCTTCTCAAGACTTGGAACTTTACCTGCTGCTTGACCCAGGAGGATAAAGATCCATAACTTGCTGCAACCATGACGGCGTAGAAGTCACTGGGTTAAGTTTCTCTAGTTGAGGCCGGCTCATGGAGAAATTTAAGCTTCCATTTTTTTGAACTGGATTGTCTTTTCTTAATCATCAAAAACGGGCACACAATAAAGTATAAATATCATAAATATCATAATATATCTCCCACAAGTTTTCAACACAATTATGCTATGGAGATTAAGACATTACTTTGAAAGAGTGGCAGTATTGATGAAGGTTGCATGCAACGTGGAACCAGCTTTCATCGCATCAATAACATACCTGCCAGCACAGGAGCCCAAAACACACACACACACACACACACACACACACACACACACGATCAAACGCTTTCCAGATTGAATAGATAATGTCATCCCTGGAGGATGAGAACAAACTTAAGAAGGCAATTCCATACCCTGGAGATGAACCAGCAGTGTAGAAATACTGCATTAAGGTGATCAGAACGAGCACTCCATACACCCCTATATACCTGCAATCACATGACACCACACAGAGATCATCAGAAGTCAAACTGTCAAAACATATCTTGCAGGTACTTAAAAAAAAAGAAAGCAAAGGAATACACAGTGTAATGTCCAGCAGAAAATGGCACAACGATTCCCAGTGCTCAGAAATCCAACTGAGATCGAGAACTAGGATTTCTACACACACCAGCTAGAATGTCTAGCAGAAATGGCACTACCATAAACTACCAAGGTACCAAGCAGATATACAACTGGAATGCTTCTCAGAAGGGCATCTTCTCTCCGATGTGCAGAATTACGTGGTTTTTGCTGCACACTGGTCACACGCAGAAGCACTCGCGCGCGAGCACCCCAAAAGCTTTTTTCCCCTAGCAGTTCAGAAGATACTTTTTCCTATAATTAGATCAGATTACAGGCTACTACAAAGCAATTAGACAGGGGGAAAATAACTTCACTGCCACCTAGAACTGGAACAAGCTTCCAAGTATCAGATAAATCCACAGAACATCCTAAATTTGGACTTGACCAAAGCAAAAAAATGGAAATCAGGTGGGAATTGTACCACGGCTCCTCGTGGATTCGCCTATCGAGGGTCGAATCGACCAAGAAGGCGGCGCCGACGAACACCACGTGCATCATAAGCACCATAGCCCTCAAGCCCAAGGACGACCTCCTCGCTGCGCAAGAGAGCCCCAAACACCAGATAAAAAAAACCCACGGAACCCAGGACCAAATCGAGCTGAAGCGAATCGAACAGAGAGCGTACTTCGATCGGAGAGACGGACGCCGGGCTCGGCGGCGGAGGAGGACGCCATTTTCGCCGTCTCCGTCGTCGCATCCGACGGCAACGGGAGGCCGGCCGGGATGGCTAAGCAGGAGTGACCGAGTGAGGGAGGCTACCGGCGCTGCGACTACGTTGCTTCGGAGACGACGTTTCCGGTAGAAGAAGCGGGGTCCGTATCGGTGGGGACGCGGTGGGTCCCGCCTGGCAGCCAGATCATTATTACGTCCGCTCTTTTAAGGTTTTTTCTTTTGGCTTGATTTTTGCAAAAACCAAAACAAACTATAGGGCTTCTTCGAACAGTTTTTCAAAATCATTTCTTCAAACAATTTTCCGACTCAAAAACCATATGCATTATCCACATCGACGTCTCGTCATCCACCATCGTCTAAGAAAATACAATTAAAAACTATTAGCCATAACATAAAATCATCATTCACAACCTAAAACAACAAGGTTGGATTAGCCCATCTCGAAGCGAGGAAGGGAGGAGGTGTATTCATGTGGGCCTAGATTTATTTATCCATGTGTCCACCTGAGCCACCAAAGTTAGGACAATATAGATCAGATCAGAACGCACACTGTAGCACCCGGAAATTAAAAGGGCCCACAATATTTCAAACTTGTCAAAACCCTAATCAGTTTTGGGTCTAATTTGGGCTTAACGGCTCATTAAAAAGGGATGAACCCTCCTCCCCGTACAGCTGCCACCATCTTCTGTTTTCCCATGTTGCTCTCTCTCTCCCATCTCTTTCTGGGAGGCATTGGGTGTGAGGCCAGCGGCCGAAGCATGGCGAGTGATGGCCGGTGCGGCACCGTGTGTGTGGCAGCGTGGTGCTCGGCACGCGCCGCGACGGGGCGCTTGGCGCTCGGAGGCAACGTGGCACCCGGGCGGCGGCGGCAGGGGTGCGGGTGCCCAAAGGAGGCGACAAGCCGTGGTGGCATGGCATGGCAACCAATTGAGGTAGCTCGCCCACACAACTAGTTGGTGTAGTGGCCATGATAGGCAGCGGCACAGCGCGCGATGCTAGCGGCGATGTAGGGTGGCGACATGGCGGAGGAGGCACGGCGCATCGCAGCGGTGTAGGGTGGCGTGCATGATCGGAGGGCGCGCGGCCGAGGCGCGCATGGCCGGAGGAGATGGCGGCCGACGAGCGCAGGATAAGGAGGCGTGGTGGCCGTGGATGTACGGCCGGTTGGCGGCGAGGTAGAGGCGCCAGGGCCAGTGGCAGTGGTGGCCGGAGTGGCTGAAGTCAATTTCCACGATCGCGAGATTTGGTTGGCTGGGGCCATAGACGAATCATGTTTCACACAATGTTTTGTGAGATTGTGCAGTGGGGCGTGGTTCGCACGGCCAAACGGCGATTTGCATGGCGAAGACTTAGTGAACGCAAATTTTTCCAACCGAATGCACTTTCGTCCATCTTTCCACAAATTTATCTTAGCGTTGATCTAATCCATCTTCATTCTATCGTGTAGGTTCACACGCAGCTGTTGTGGGAGTGTTCAAGCGGTTGCGCATTCCAGATCCTTCGTGTAGTGGGTCCACCAAGCGTGCTCAAGGCAATACCTCGCGGCTGTAACTTCTCTATTCTACATATCACCTATTCCATAATTAATTGTCACCTTTACCTTTGAGTACATCTATCACATTATAATGCTTGTCTTGTCATTATCATATCACTAAAACTTATCTGGTCATTATCATATCACTAAAGTTTACCTGGTCATTACTAATGCTTGCCTGGTTATTATCACATTATTAATACTTGTCTGGTTGTTATCATATTACTAATGCTTGGTTATTATTATACTACTAATGTTTGCCTGGTTATAGATTTCTAATATTGTATTCATACAATGATGTTCTAGGTTATCTTGTTCCACATACTTTTAGGTTTACTAGAATACTCAGTTAATAATATTCTAGAATTCATACTTTTAATTAGTGTTTTAGAATTCATGCTTAAATCATTAATGGAGGATAGTATATGAACATATTTCAAATTTAAGTTTAAAACACTAGCAATCTTTTAACATTATGGTTGCTATGTTTATTTTTCCTGATACCATGATCCTTTATTTGTATGATTTCATATGTGAGTCATGAGTGACATTTATACAATACTTGTTAATCTGACCAATAATCACTCACCACATAATAAAATTTGGATGGTTGTCGACCCTTATGTGAGCTATGGTATAATACCTCTCTTAGAATAATTCTTATACCACTATCATCATTTTATCATTCCACACCGCCTCATATCAGAATTATGTTTCTCCATTTTCAATATTAACAAACTCTTTCACTTATCATAACCTTATTTTAGCCTTTCCTTAGTTGCCTTAAATTCATAACATATTATATGTTAATAATATAACAATTACCTGGCCTAAGGTTACCCATATATAGGAGATATTTTCACCCACTGGTAACGTACAAGAGGCCATACACTTTTATTACTCTGGATATTACACCCCGTCTATAGTTATACAGTCGAGGACAGTATTGTACCTGACTACTCTTATATAAACAAGAAAGTGGGAAGTAATCGTTGGTTCCATTGCTATAATTTGCTAAATAACAATTATCTTTTATTCCACCGTTCATGTTGTCTCGTTACTCGGAGATTACACCTGTTTGCGATTATCTGATCGAGGATAGTGTTGTACCTGACTACTTTCATATATCAGGTATGTGGAAAGTAATCACTGATACCATTTTCCATAACTTGCTAAATATCAATTTTATTTAAATTACACCATTCCTGTTATCTCTATTTTCGATTTCTATCGGTGTTTCGTAATCTAGTATCATTGTCTTAACATATGTTAACTACTTGTTTGCATTGCTTGTTCTTTACATACTTTGTTATGACCGTCGTTGGGTGCTTGCTGAGATTTTTAAATCTCATGCTTGCTAATTCTATTCTCAGGTAAAAGACCAGTGGCATGATAACAATATAAATGGGTGGGAGCACTCGAGTTTTCAGCATCGTGCCACTATTTATGTTTTCTTATTTACTCTTATTTGGTTAGAAGTGGAGTGACCCCATGTTTCAAACATTTATTTCAGCTTTCACTGGTTTTCTAATAAAGTACTATTCAAGTTTTAATTTTTTGTAATTTCTATTGTTGCTTTTATTATTTATTCCTTACTTTGACGATGATGTTGTATAGTAATATCTTATATTAATATGTGAGGTGCTACACGGATGGTTGGAGTTACACACCCTAAACCAGTGACCTGTTGCCTGCTTGAGCGTTGAGCATGTTGGGTTGGTCTTTGGTGGGCTATTGAGAGGTGCGTGTGCATAGTGTACCTTGTGTATTACTACATGTGTATACTAGCTTTTCGTACAAAATTTTTGGGGTTCACATAATCACATGCACACCCATGAACCTCTATTAGGTCCACCACTGCTACGAATTCTATTAGTAAGGTCATTTACTGAAAGGTACGTATGATCTGTCTTAAATATATAAGATTATAAGAGTGTTATGCCAAAAAAGTTATTGCGTCAATTGACCCCAAGGCTTCTTGCTGGAGCCACCACCGCAAGATCGTATTTGTATCCAACTAAAACTAGGCGAACCATGCATACGAACATAGGCTTTGCACTCAATGAATACAAGTTTGGCAAAACATTTACCAATATGGACCGATTGGGAGACAAAGGTTTGTGGACCATATTGAACAGCGATCCAATCAATATGAACACAATATCGACCCCTCATGGCTCACAGGCCAACAATTTTTATTCGAGCCCGTGCGCGCCTGACGCTGTCGTCTTCCATTCCGTGGCGCGAGCTGCATCGTCAGTCTGTCGCACATCGAAGGCTCTTATCAATCAATTGGATTTGGATCCGACAACCGAACCGGATGCATGGATGGATCTTGTTTTTGAGCTGTAGTTTGCACGTGACGCGTGCGCACATGATTAGGGACCAAACCCAGATCCACACCCATCGTACGCTCACTTGTAGCCTTGTAGGCTCAGAGCAAAGCCATGCGAAGTTGGGCTTGCTCTCGCCCTTTGGGCCCCATAGCTGGGACTTACGTGAGAAACGCGAAGCCCATAATGATGTTCTTTCCTCGCGTCCTTGACGTTCACAGACATCAAGGCACATACACCACTCCTCAGCAGCAGCAACGGAACACTAGAACGTTTCGCTAGCCAGTAGCATCTCGAGTTCCAGATTTGGACGGTAGACCGCTGAGAATGTCTGTGTCAATACCTAACTGGACCGGGGTGATTGCTTTCTCGATCGGGAGGACGGAACGTTTCAAGAAACGAGAGTACCAGTCGACGCCGGTGTTGTAGCCGCCGCGCCTCCGGCGCTGCGCTGATGACCATAACGGCACCTGAGTTTTCGCCGGTTCCAAACTTGCCATGTTTTCTCATGGACGATGAACCATACACCTCCGTACTTCGACCGGACCGGGCTTGGGCGAGCGAGAAAGCGAGGCGACATGATTCGGGCAACACGTGAAAACCTTTGAGGTCTGGCCATGCAGGCGAGTGCTGCCTGGTTCAAGCTATGCTTTGTGGGCTGCGATGGGCGGTTTTACAGCTTGGCGCGGTGCATATAGTTTTTGCCCCGTTCAAAACAGTTTTCAACTTCTGTCGTCTAGTTTCAAAACGTCGAAAGCTATTTTGAACGGCGTTACTTTTTTAACGTCATTTTCTTCTTCTTCTTTTTTACTTTTGCATTGTTTGTGAAGATAAAATACTTTTCTCTTTTTCTTTTATTTTCTTTAATTGAACATCTCAGCCAAAAACTAACAACCGTTATAATACCTATTTCAGCTAATAGGTATAACCAAAAGCCATCAACAAAAGTTGTTTTGAACGAGACTTTATCGCGTTGGCTCCAATGATGGGTGGGAACCTATCGGCATCTCTCGCTGGTCTACCAAGCTGTTTTAGTGCTCTCTCCGCATGCATGATCACAGGGTGAGAGATTATGTGAAGGTCTAGAATATGTTTGTGATAAAAAATTAGTATCTTAGTTGAGTTGAAATTGAATTTGGCAAAAGTTTCAAAAATTCATATTTCAATCTATACTGTCAGGGTTCAGATGACATGACAGCCAAGGGTCAACAATCTGACCAGTAGATGTCTAGCAATCTAACCATTGTGGGGCGAGCGATCAGACCGGCCATGGACTTTTGGGAAATTAAACACCAAATATTTTATGCAGGGCTTCTGTGAGGATGAGTTTGCATTTGGTGCTACTGGAATTGGAAACTGAAGCTAGAACTAGATAGAGTTTAACCAAAATTTTAAAGAAAATATTTTCTGGTGTTGTTAAGTGGTCAGACCGGCTAGTGGGCGGTAGTCTAATCGCCATGGAAAGTGAGATCATACCAGTGGCTGTGGTTAGAGAATAGTGAGAGCTGATTTTGCATTGTATGAGTGTGTGCACGACATAAGTGCCGTTAGTTGGTTGTGTTGAATTGCATGATGCATGTTTTAACTAACATAAGTCAAGTGCATGGAACTTATGCTCAAGATGGTTTCTTGATTTTTGGATATGCAGGTGGTTTGAAAAATGTTAGCAGTCGACGATAATGGACTGGGACTAGACGGGGGAGTTGAGGTCTATGCGGTCATGAAAGTCCGGGGTGAGGCTACGCGGTTTGAGCGGAAAGCACAAAGAAGTAAGGATCATAAAGAGACGAGTTGGTATATGTGGTACATCAAGTGACGAGGTTGATGCGTGTAGAGACGATTCGGAAAGATCGAATGCGTGAAGACGTGTGATTAGTCATTGGGTACTATGGGTTACGTGTTAAAGCATGCGAAGATAGTTTGAGCTGAAGGTGAAGACGAAGTTAAGGAAAGTTCTCCCAAGCTTCTTCAGGAGTATTTTGGTAATTGTCAAAATACCGGGTTGGTGTTTTGATCAAAACCGCGGCGTGGAGAGGCGTAAATGAGAAGTGGTTATAGATCAAGGTGAGCTAGAATTGACAAGTAGATCAATCGATATAGAGTTAATGGTGAGTCTTGTAAATGCTTTGAAAAACATGTAAGTGTGTAAAACTTGTGTTGGTAGGGTTAACTAGTTTCTCAAGTAGGCTTAATGTGTTAGACCCATTAGGGCTTGTTGCTGGTTATTAAAGAGAGCAAGAGAAGGTGTTAAATCTAAAGATTCTATAGTTTTTGTTCTACTACCTTATCTCCTTCCATGGTTGAGAGAGAAAAGTGGTATTTTGGCTGCATCTTGTAATCATCTATGAGTATGTAAACTCCATCTATAAATAGATCAAAAATTTGTCTCACTCATATTCTGTTTGCATTCTTACGTAATTTACTTGTTCTTGAGTTAGATTTATGATTTCATGTTTGTAGGAGTTCTAGCAAGAACTTTTGCTTAAATTATCTTGTTAGGACATGTGAGAATAAATTTGAAAAACCTTATAACCGGCCCTTACGAGCAAGAAGTAATTTGAGTTTTAGCGGTTTTGGTATTCTTGTGTACAAGATTCAATTATCTTCAATTTAGTGAACTCGACCCCAAAACCTTATAATTATAGATTGTTGAAGGCTCTTATTGTATTAAATAAGTCTCATGCAAAAATAAAAAGTTTTTGAATGGGAATTGAGCAAATTATTAACATTTGAGTTTTTATTTCGAGAGGTTTTCATGTCCGAGAACAAGGACTGATCAGTTGATTTTAAACCTACAATCCAATCCAGCCCCCACCGATCGACTCGGCTTTGTGCCTACAATCATACTAGCCTATATGTGCGATTTGACTGCCTTAGGCGAAAGTTACTTGATTTTGTTAAATAAGATCTCTAGCTTTACTTTTTAAAGTTTAGTTAGTGTAATCTAAACTTGATATACTTGAGGCCTACTCAACTAGGCTTTTTTGGTGGCTTAGGGCTTTTTTATTCTAGTTGATTTATTTTGTTGTAGCTAGTGATAACTTTTTTGACGTAATTAAATTTAAAAATGAAAATATGTTATCCGATTACGAACAAAGCAAAGGAACAAAAAAGAAAAAGAAAAAAAAGCCTAAAAGGCAATAAAAATAAAAAAAATTAAAGAGCAATAAACTGGAAAGAAGAAGCAGCTGAGGCTGAAATGGACGGAACTAAACTCATAAGATTTTGAGATTTTGTATACCGTGAGTCCGTGACAGAAAAAAAGTTCTGGAGAACCATGCAGCCCCTGAGTACTCGCATCGGTTCTACACAGGGTTAATAGTATTTTTTTCTGTCAAGTTCATGTCCTCCAGCTGGCACATTTTCAAACTGCAAGCTACCCCTATGATCGCAGCACTCGGACTACAGATACGGTGCAAGCATGCGTGGCTCCACACACCAAAGGTTCGGTCAGGATCCTCTACATCGTGGCCTTCCCTTCCGCAACCATCGCGATGGAGCCACCGGGCCGTCAGCCTCCCACGCGACGGCTCCGAACGGATAGACCAGCCCCCCATCGCACGGTCAACGACGCAGCGAATCCGGGCCCCGCGAGGTAGGCAGAGCGTACGTGTACGTGCACCGGCGAGCGAGCCCGAGTGTTGCGGCGAGGTACAGATCTGCGCTGTGCGGGCATGTGGCGGGGGAATCGAGTGATCAGCGCCTCGCGTGCCGCGAAACCGCATCGATTCATGGTGCTCGTGTCTGCTGCTCCGCGGTACGGCCCGGGGTGCAAAAGCCGGAGGCCTTGCGACGACGCAGGTGCGCTCCTCGTACGCGGAACAACTCTCCAGGCAGGATCCGATGTCTTCTTGACTAGTTTACGTGCAGTGCAGTGCAGATTCGTCCGGATACTTTCCAGGCAGGATCCGACGTCTTGACTAGCTCATGTGCGGTGCAGATTCGTCCGAGCACCGACGGCGAGGCTCGTACGCCATGCAAGGAAATTGCTTTTGGTCCAATGCTCCGTGATCTTCCATCGTGAAATCTGTTCAGATTTCGGAAACGTACTCCGGTAAACATACAGGAATCGCATCAAAGATTCAGTTATTTTGAATACGACGGATAGTTTTTAATTATGATCGATAAATCAAATAATAAGCTAAAATCGACTGAAAAGCATTAAAAAAAACCGAGGTCACCGTCTCGCGGCACCAAGGCTTTCAGCACCGGTAGCCACAGCAAAGTGAATAAGGCCAGTCTCAATGGGAATTTCATCAGGATTTTATGGGCATTAAATGAGATGACACATCAGCAAAACTGATGACAGACACTGTATTAAAGAAGAAAGAGAGAAATACCGTTTCATGGTGAAGAAACGGATGGGCACTATTTCCACCACCTTGGAAACAGCATGAAACGCGCACTGAGAGCGTTTTGTTTCATCTCCTCGTTCACATGGCACATTTGATCACAATACATGCCAGAATTAAATGCTGCAGATAGCATATGAAACTGTGCAAATGAAACTGTGCATTGAGAGAGCATGTTTCATTCATCACTCCAAACCTGAAAAGGTGACATAGCAATCTTGGAAATTGGGACATGAAACCTCCCACTAAGAGCAAGTATAATAAGAGGCTGTTAGTAGGTTGTATGCTGAGGTGGTGGAGAGAGAAGAGAGGTGGACTGTAAGTTTACAGCCAGCTGAAGCACAAGAATCAAGAAACTTTGTGAGAGAAAGAGGCGAGTCATACAGGTCTTGGTGGTCAGTAAACTACTATATGAATAAACTGATAAGTGATTGTGAAGTGTCATACAATAGCTAAAAGCTATATTATTAGCCTTGCTCTAAGACTGGCCTAATGGCTCGACCGAAACCCGTCCAGTCTGGACCAAACTTGCCCAATGAGCTATGCAGGATGGGACGGGGAAAAGAAATCAAAAGGCCGACATGCCGTCGACATGCCCCCACGAAAGCTATCATCAAAGCGCGAAAACAAAAGAAAGCTGGAAAAGAACGGGCCGGAAATCAGAAGCCCTGGACTTTGGGGTTGGTGGGCCCACTCTAAAAAGCTTAAATTTATGGTTTATAGTTTTGATTGCTGGTTTTAATAAAAATTATATTATAATAGCTGATAACTTTTTTAAGCCATTCAATTAAAAGAATTTTAAAATAAGAAAAACCATTATATCGTTAGGGACTATGCAATAGAATAAAGAGGAAAAAGAAAGACAAAAAAGTTTAAAAAACAAAATAAAATCAAAATAAATAAAAATTAAAAGCTAATGTGTTGCAAAAGTAACTTCTAGTTTAAATAAATCAAAAAACTAAAATAGACAGAAACTAAGACTATTTGGAGCATAGCATTACTCAGGCCCTGTTTGGATCTCTCCATCTAAAGTTTAGTCACTAAAGTTTAAATCTAAAGTCTCCAAACAGGTGGTCTAAAGTTAGATCTAAACTTTAGCTAACCCCTAAAAAACACTTTAGACCATTAGTCCACCAAAGTGAACTAAAGTGGTCTAAAGTTTTGGGTTCTTAGGCACAAAGACGTGTTTACCCATGCATGTTGGTCTCTCACCTCCCATTTAATGGTGGCCTTGATCGAAACGAGAAGAGGTAGTATGATCTTTTGAAACTTTAGTCCTATCCATTAGTACAGGATCCAAACAGAACCTTCGACTAAAGTTTAGTGGCTAAAGTTTAGCCAACTAAAGTTTAATCTAAAACTTTAGACAACTAAACTTTAGACCATGAGATCCAAACAGGGCCTCAGTCTGATTGAATCGAGCTAGGACCAAATCCAGCCAAGGGGAACCCACAGGCTTCGTTAAGAGCAAGTATAATAGTTTAGCCAACTAGTGGCTATAACACTTGTCCATTTCATCTATAGCCTTCAAAAAAATAGTTCATACAATAAGGTAGCTATTACAATAACTATTTGACCCCACGTGTAAGAGAGTGAAATGCATATTTTTACGTGCTATAGCTAGCTGTAATTTAGTAGCCAACTTCCTTCTCTCTCTTCCTTTCTCTCTCTACCACGTAAGATTTGATTGATATTGTATTTGCTATAGCCTGCTGACTAAGTTTTATTGTACCTGCTCTAAGTTATGCCCGACGGATCGGTGGGCCCTTATCATTTGGGCCCCACATGTCAACGTCGAAGTCTCTGGATATCTCCCGTCGTCCTAGTCATGCACCCCAGTGCAATGGCCGTGCCCCATTTCCAACTTGCAAACGAAAGCTACCGCCCATTCTTTTTTTACTTCTTTCTAAATTACATGCCGTCAAACTTTTTAAAATAAACTATCAATAAATTTAAAATTATCTAGATTAGTTATATAAAAATTATATTATAAGGTTTGCTGTTAAAAATATATTCATAATATTACATTTTTGTTAATATATCTTAGTATAAAACTATAAAAAAGTAGTGATCAAAATCATATTTCAAAGACTATAGAATGTAAAAAAAACATCAAGTAAAAAAAGCAAGTATCACGCACTCTTCTTCTTCGTCTGGGAGCAGGGGCGGAACTAGACCAAAAATAACCGGGGTTCACCACTTCATCATATATATAACAACATATATAATTTTCAATCAATTTTGTGCCTAATAGTAATATGTCCGGTAATTTTTAGCATCAATACTTCAATACGACCGATACCCGTATATGATAATAAAGAAGTAATGATCAAAATGCTTACCAAAATAAATAAATCCAATAATAATATTGGTTAGTTGCAACAAACTAAAGTAACTAAGTGTGAAATCTTAGACAAAAAAGTTGTTCGGCATTAGTAAAATACATCATCCGATCTCATTGGCCTATAAAAATAAAATTACTTAAAGTTTTTAACTAAAAAATAGAACGATCAAATATAAATAAAAGCATTACTTTTAATATTTGTGTTCTTTCAAATTCATAAAGCAATGAACTACAATATCATTGATATTTTTTATAATTCTTATTTCTCTACATAACAAATAAGTCTACCATTCATCAAACATCATCAAAAAATTGGAAAAGGTCAATTAGATATTTGTATGTTCAGCAATTCAAGAATAATATAGTAAAAATACGTTAAGTGGTTTACTTACTTAAGCGTGATCAAATTCTACATTTTCATCTAATTTGCAATGAGCCGGACAATATTGCACAAATCAAAATTGAAACACTAAGTCTTAAACTTATAATTTGACAAAAACAACGCTACCACAAATGTAGCCCCTATTCTTAAAATAAATTGGAATAATTGACAAAAATTTAGAGCAAAATACATACTCACTAGGTAGGTATAATTTCCTTCGACCGACGAGAGCACGAGGCAATAGGGACCATGCAGCACTATAGCCAGATGGCAAACGAGAGCCACTGATGGTATCGATTTCTCTTGTTTTCTTGTGAATATTTGCTGCTTGGCTGGGTGTGGCTGTAGCGGGCGTGATGCGCATCTTCTGCATGACCTTGCGTGATGAACATGCGTAGAGGGCTGTGCGAAGTGACACGCTTCAGGATCGATCAAATAGACAACATGACCTGTTGCGGTCCTCCTCTTGGGCCGGTGTGCGGCGACCTCGTGTCTTTGAGGCACAATGGAGATTCCTCGTGGATTTCGCTAGTTCACTGAAAATTTAGGTGCTAGTATTCCCTTCGTTTGGCTTCAAAGAAGATATCGGGTCACCGAGTTTAGGTTAGAGGGTTCACGCATGGAATTGAGATATTAATACCTGTAGAAAAGATTTTTGGACCCGGTGTCCTGTGACACCGGGCCCCATATTGTGGCTCCGCCCATGTCTGGGAGGGAAAAAAGGTTAGTAATGATGCTGATAAAGAAAGATGAGCATCCGATGGAAAATCAGTGTTAATGCTATCCAGCCACTGGATACAGACGAATCAGATTTGAACAAAGTGCTTACGTTACTGTTCCTAAATTGATTGCTTACTTAATTGATTAATTCAAAAAAAAAATGTTGGAGAGCGACGACTGAAGACAAGCGTCGCGTAGGCAGCGGAGCCGGGAGGTAACGCCAGGGAGAGGGAGAGGGGAGCAGATGCGGAGCACCACGCGGACCCATCGCAGCCGCCCACGGTATCGATGAGCGATTGAGCGCCACCGCTCCACATGGCACCGACCTGTCCCGATGCGCCACCCGGCATCCACCTCGAGGCATCGCCACGTCGGACGTGCCGCCCCACGCGCGGGGTGACACGCGTCGCGTCGCGACTGGCTCCTGCTAATTAATGTCTTTTATTTCCCGCCCTGTTTCACCTCCATCTTCGCGTCGCCTACGCGTACGTTACGTTACGTTACTTCACGTACGGCGCTGCAGTTGTAACGTTGCATACACCTTTCGGCCGCCCAGCTCTCGTCTCGATCGATCCCCTTCGGGCCTTCGTGACGTCTCTATATAAGGACGCCTCCAGCCTCGCCACCTTCTCCATTCCGAAAGCTAAAGCGGAAGTCTCAGGGGCCAAGAACCAGCGATCGAATACTTGCTGATCTGTTGCTTTCTTTAGTTGTCTAAAGTCTTTATTTGCAGCGATCGATCATGGAGGATGAGAGGAACACCCAGTGCCACCAGGGTGGTGAGGCCGTGGAGACGAAGGCCGATGATCAGGTGGAGGTGAAGGACAGGGGCCTCTTCGGCAGCCTTCTCGGTAAGAAGAAGGAAGAGGAGGAGGACAAGCAGGAGGACGTGCTTGTCACCGGCATGGAGAAGGTCTCGGTGGCTGAGCCCGACGTGAAGGAGGAGGAGCACGAGGCCGGCGAGAAGAAGGAGAGCCTCCTCTCCAAGCTGCACCGATCCAGCTCCAGCTCCAGCTCGGTAAGTGTAAACGTGACCACCAAGCTCAGTCAGTTGCTCTTGTCGGTACGACAGCTTAGTTTCTGTGAATATGTATATGGCATAATTAAACCCTATGAATCTTGAGTCTTGACTCTGATCGTGATCGTGCTTACAGTCGAGTGACGAGGAAGAGGAGGTGATCGATGAGAACGGCGAGGTGGTCAAGAGGAAGAAGAAGAAGGGGCTCAAGGAGAAGATCAAGGAGAAGCTGCCCGGCCACAAGGACCACGAGGGCGAGCACATCACGGCAGCACCCGCCCCCGCCCCCGTACCTGTGGTGACTCACGGCAGCCACCATGACACCGCCGTCGCCGTCGAGAAGATCGAGGGTGACGTGAAGACGGAGGCGCCACCGGTACCAGAGGAGGAGAAAGGTCTCTTGGACAAGATCAAGGAGAAGCTGCCGGGCGGCCACAAGAAGCCGGAAGACGCTGCTGCGGCGCCGGCCGCACCGGTTGCTCCTACTCCAGCGCCAGCGCCGGCCACCGAGGAGGTGAGCAGCCCAGATGGGAAGGAGAAGAAGGGCATCCTGGGCAAGATCATGGAGAAGCTGCCTGGCTACCACAAGGGCGCCGGGGAGGAAGACAAGGCGGCTGCCACTACTGCCGGCGAGCACAAGACCAGCTCTTAATTGCAGCGTGTCCGAGTCCTGGCCTTGCTTAGAAAGTGTTTGGTGTGTCTTGTTCTGTTTTGCGTTGCGTCAAGTTGGATGCATTGCTCGGTTTTGAGGTCTGGTCTGTGAAGCCCGTTCAGTGATGGCTATTTAGTTTGGATACGGGCTTAAAAGTTTGGTTCCGAGTCAGGTCCTGGATGTTAGGTTTGTTTAATTACCAGCAGTTTGTGTATTGGTTTTCAGCTGGGCATTATGCCTTAATATTAATGGTTTCTTCCCAGAATATATTGTTGCGTCTCCCTCCGGTTTTTTACGTGACGTTATTTTTTTTTTACTTTTTAGGTTTCTTAGGGTTATTTTTTATAACTTTATATTATTATATATTAACATAATTATAATATTATAAAAATATTTTTAACGATAAATCTAATGATTTAGTTTTTATGTAGCTAAAATTATAGTATTATAAAAAATATTTGTAATGATAAATCTAATAATTTAGTTTTTATATAGCTAATATAGATTGTTTTAAATATCAGTTATTAAATTTTAGAAAGTTTAACACTATAAATTAAAAAAAGGAAGGAGGGAGTGCTACTTGTGAATTAGTTTTAGAAGGAGCATTGTAGAAACATGTTGTCTATTTTATTGGCAGTGCGGCAACGTGATGGATTTTAGAACTGGATATCTTGTCCCCTGTTCTTACGGGGCTGTTCAATCGATATACGGGATTATCTTCGCCCTGACTGGGCTGATTTTTTCGGGATGGGCCGAACTGTGTTGGACCGGTGTTCCCAAATTTTTCTGAGGCAACAGGTCGAGATTGCACTTGGGCTTAATTCGTTCTGATGACACCAACAAAGATCGGCTGGGTTATTATGTGTTTAAAGTTGATTTATATTTATAATATTTATAGTAACTAACTTTTAAATAGTATATTTTTAAAATAAATTAATAAAAATTTATAGTAAAAATATATTGAGTTTATCTGTATCGGATAAAATCGTATATGATTATTTTTCTCGTAATATCTGCTAAACTGATGGAGGAGCTCAATAGTTGCTTCGTAAGTTTGCAACATATACATACTGTATGATAACAAAAAAAATCTTGTATAGTCTGATTAATGCACTAAACCGGCAAGGTAGGTTTGAGCATGCGAGATCCAGCATCGTACATGAACTTGCCCGCGCTTCCGCATGCGCATGGAAAAGAGCAAAGCCAGATTTAGCCATGTTCAATTCGTCTTTTTAGCAGCTCTCAGATGAAATTGTATTGTAAAACTGTTAGTTTTTAGTCATTTAATTAAAAATAAAATAAAACACAGTTATGTATGTCTTCACAAGACGAGAAAAATAGTTAAAAAAGGAAACACGTTTATTCTGATCGGAAGTCAGAAACAAAAGAGCAGCGGTAATGAACGGGTAGCACTCCTGGGCCTCTAGATCCTTTGTTGCCAAATAGCCCTTGTCATGTACCAGACTAGTACGCCCTAATTTGCTTACTCTGAGCACACACTCCAAAGTTCTCCACATGCATAATTTTGATGGAGTCTCCATATTCACAATTAGACGAGTACGGCGAAATGATACAACGTACTGAATTGCATCTTGATTCAACTTTACCGGTGATCGTTGCAGGCCGAGTCAAGAACTACGGTGAACTTTCAGCTGGTCTGTTTGCATATTTGGGATTTAATTTTGTTGACGATCCGTACAAGGATGTCAATCGCGTGGTTTGTTGAGGTGCACGGGCCAAGCATAATCAAACAACTGTCAGCGAAAAAGGAAATTGCACACAAACAATGAGGGAAATGGGGAGTTTTTTTAGATCTTTTTTGATAGCCTAAAATTTCTGGCCAATTTTGTGATCCTAAACTGTTCGCCGGATCCGATAGCTCCCGGCACCACCCACCATGCGTTGGATTCAGCTGCTCTTGGCAGTGCTCCGCCACCCTGAGTTGAATCGGGACGCTCGTGGCACCACCCACCCTGTGCTAGCCGGATTTGGCTGCCCCCCGACGTCGGCTCGCCCCGCCGCTCCTAGATCCCGGCTGCACCCGACACTGGCCCGCCCCCACGATCGTATCTCCCTTCTCGACGGCGACTGAAGCAGCGGGGCAACACCGGATTGGCCGGATCCAGCCGCCCTCCACTACGCCCCCAAACATCCTCGCCGGCACCTTCCTCACCATCTGTCTTCGCTTGCCATCGTCATCCTGTTCTGCCCACCGTCGTCAGCGTTGGCAGGATTTGACCATTGTCCTTTCCCATTCTGATTTTTTCACATTCCATGGAAAACGGTGGATCCGGTTTCTTGCAAGTTAAGGTAGTCCGATTTTGTTTATTTGCCCTTTTCTTGCATGTTGAGATGAACCGATTTTTTCGTGGATGGAACATGACGTGCAGATATGGAATTTGGTTCATGTTGCTTGATGAAATCCGAAATGCAACCTCTTGCGCGTTAACGTGAACATGCTCATTTTTTCCCAAAGGGAACACAACATGAACACGCGCACGCTCATTTTCTTGATTTTTTTTTTCTTAACGAACATGAACATGATTTTCTTTTATTTTTGAATTGACTGGGAACATTTGGGACTTGGAAGGAGAGGACTACTATATAAAGGGCTATGTGAAAAAGTACATGCCTGCTGCGAGGGGTTATATGCAAATTTACCTTTAAGAACATTTGGGACTTGGAAGGAGAGGACTACTATGTAAAGGGGCTATGTGAAAAAGTACATGCCTGCTGCGGGGGTTATATGCAAATTTACCTTTAAGTGGTTTTTGAATTGGCTGGGAACATTTGGGACTTGGAAGGAGAGGGCTACTATGTAAAGGGGCTATGTGAAAAAGAACATGCCTGCTGTGGGAGGTTATATGCAAATTTACCTTTTGAGTGGTGGGAGTGCGATGGTACACGATTCGAGTTATTATTGTGGACTTTGGTTTGGTTGGTAACTTGGTATTACGGCAATGTATTTATGTGGTTTGATCTTGTTAGGAAACCTGGACTTTATCTAGAGTCCTGATCTAATTAGGCATCCCCACCGTAGACTATAAATATGGACCTAGACCCTCCTCATTATGTACCCCGGATGCAATCTAAAGCAATAAAGAAAGATCAGGAGTTCTCTCTATCTCTCTATGTTCAATCTATTGTTCTGTGATTGATTCGTTCTTGTTCTAAGCAGAGAAATCGCTCGGACTCGTCGCCAGCGACGGTTTCTCAACACGTTATCGCACGACTTCGCCGGTGAACGAGGTAATCATCGGCACGATTGATTTTCTAGATCGCTTTTGAATTTGCATTTTCTTTCATGTTCTAGATTGGAATTCTACGGTGCAAATCCGCCCTAATTTACGGCGAGCAGACTTGAAGTCGCCGGCACAATGTTGATCGGTAAATTGTGAAACGGGGTAGATGTTGATTGCACTGTAGATTAGATGCAAATCCGCCCTAAATCTACCGCGAGCAGATCTGAAATCGCCGGCACAATGTCGATCGGTAGATTGCGAAACCGGGTAGATGTTGATTGCATTGTAAGTATATGCATTGGTTTACTGCTTAGTTCCTGCACAGCATTGCAGATTGAAAAATATGTTTGCATCTTCTATGTCCTGTTTATGGACAGCCTCTGCATGAAAAAGAGGAAAACGGAGCAGCAACGCGACGCGACGCCGGACCAGACGGCGGCCGCGCGACTCGCCGGATCCGCCGCGACGGGCCGAGGAAGCCATGCGCACGACGGCGGCCGGGGGCGCCGCCGCCGGCCGCTATGCTGCCGTCACCGCCGGCCCCGGCCGTCTTCGCTTCGCGCCGCACGCTGCGGCCGTTTTGCCTTCGCGCCCAAAGCGTGCTCGCCGCTGCTGTCTTCGCGCGCGACCGCCGGCCGCCGCCAAAGACGGCGCCGCCACCGCCTCGCGCGCCGCCCGACGCCAAAGCGCCGCCACCGCGCACGGCCTCGGTCGCTCGCCGGCCAGAGCGCGCGCCGCGGCCGCTGCTCGCGGCCGCGCCACCATCGCGCCGCGCGCGCCGTCGCGCCGCGCTCCGCCGCTTCGCTGCGCCGCCGCCTCCTCGCGCTGCGCAGACGCGCTGCGCGCCCTCCCGCGCCGCTCGCCCGGCCGCCGCGCCGCTACGCCGCCAGCGCCCCATGCCGCCGCCGCGCCCGCGCTCCTCACCCGAGCCGCCGCCGCCCGCAGCCTTTTCGGCCGCCACCGTGGAAGACACAGCTAGGGTTAAAGGAAAACCCTAGCCGCGTGGGCGGATGGGTCGGGGGCAAGGCCACATGGCCGAGGAGAATTGGGCGGGGAGGAGGGCTGAAAAAAGGAGGCCCTGTCGGGGCGCGGATTTTACAAAAAGGAACCGAAGTTCGAATATTACCGATTGGCCCTTAATCATTTAATTTGAGTCCCAAACTTTGCATAAAAGGCTTCGTAGTTCTAAAAATTACGTATAAGCCTGGAATTTACTGGGTCCGAATTTTGCAGAAACCCTCGGTAAATTAGAAAATTGCGTGAATTTTTCTCGAATGAAATTTTGCACATAAACCCGTAAAGTGCGTAATTTTTTGAAATTTCATATTTTAGCATAAAAGGGCCTCGAATCGAATTTTGCATCAATTTTTGCATTTGAAGCTTATTTATTTATGCCATTATTATTCTCTGTATTTTCTGTATTTATTTACTGTTTTGGTTAATCGTAATTGTTTTAATTGCTTTTAATCACTAAATTAGCAGAAAATTATAGAAAATGCATGAAAATTATGAAACATTATGGGAAACTATTGCGCCACTTTATTTACCTGTAGTAAATTTTCCATGCATGTTTACCTGCAGTAAACTTATTTTATTTCGTTCATACACATATAAATGACTGGAATTTCGAACCGGGAGTTCGAGGAGCTGGCCCAGCATGGCCGAAACTATCTGACATGGGCATCCGATGTCGAGAATGTGCTTGGGGGCCGGAAGCTCGGCGCAGCTATTAGGATAAGCGGACAGAAAGACACTAGACCCACACCAGAGGAGAATGATCAGGCACTTCATTTTCTCAGGCACCATCTCTGCTCGACTCTCAAGAATGAGTATATGGCAGAGAGAAATGCGCTAGCACTCTGGACCGCACTCAAGAAGCGGTTTGAGAGGCTCAAGTACACCATTCTTCCTCAAGCAGAGCAGGAGTGGATCAGACTGAGATTTACCGACTTTAAAACGGTCGGGGAGTACAATTCTGCCTTGCACAGGATTTGTACAAACCTTAAACTCTGTGGCAAGGAGATCACAGAGGACCAGAAGATCGAGAAGACCCCGTCCACTTTCCACCCAGTGCATGCATCGCGCGCAACTATCGTCACAAACGGCTACAAGGAGTACGCCAATTGATTGATATGATGCAGGTAGCCGAGGCTCAGGACGAACTTCTCCTCAAGAATTACGTCTCGTAGCCACAAGGCAGCTCCACTGGCCATGAAGTCAACGCTAGCAGCCTCAAGGTGCGAAAGCCCTTAATGAAGAAAAGGGGGAAGAAGGGTAAGATCGTTGCCCAGAAAGGCAAGTCGATGCTCCAAACGACAAAAGGCTAAAAGAGTGACAAGACTTATGGCCGCAGAACTGTGGTTGTTACAAATGTGGCGAGTGGGGACATTGGTCGCGGATATGCAAAGCACCGCAATATGTCATTGATGCCCACCAAGCTCAGAAGAAGAATGGCAAAGGGCAGCCTGAAGCCCACTTTGCAGTCATTGAGGGGAGCAACGAGCAAATGCAGAGATGATGGATGTTGAGTCCATCCCGACAAAGAAGACCCCTTACGACTTAGAGGCGACCACGACCATGATCTCTCTTGAAGAGAATGTCACTGCTGAGAAAATAGCCGAAGAAGTCGATGATTTTCTAGATGATTCCGTCTGATGCACAGAATGCATAAGACGTTAATTGTCATTTATTTTGTGTTAAATGGACAAGTTTAGAACTTGCATGGTTGGTGCTTTAGGATTTTGCTTTCGTAATGGTTGGATGATTTTGGAATAAAGCATTCATTTATTCATTTATGATGGCATGTTATGTTCTGATATTTGCGTATTTTATTTATGTGTTGAATGCCTTCTAATACATGTTAATTAAATACGTTATATTAGAACACGTGTTGCGCCCTATGGAGGAAGTATGCCTTGCCGATAGCGGCACAACGAATACCATCTTAAGAGAGACTAAATATTTCCAGTCGATCCGTAAGAGCAATGGCAGCCTTACGACAATCGCGAAAGCGATGCGTGTATAATCGGTTCGGAAGAGCCACAATTATACTTCCCATGGGCACAACTTTGGTCATTGAAGAAGCCTTATTGTACCCGAATCGACTAGAACTCTCCTAAGTTTTAAGGATATTCGCGCAATGGTTTCCACGTTGAGACCGACGAAGAATGCGGTAAGGAATACGCTCATCACGGCGCGAAGAGAATGGCAAAAGAATATTAGAAAACTTCCTTCACTTGAAACAGGCTATATTATACCACAATTAAAGCGCTGCAGCTGCATAATCGCTCAAAGCAGTGTTTAGAAGCTCAACTCTCTGTCTCGGCATGATGATTAGGCCACCCAAGTCTTAGGATGATGAGAAACATAATTAATAACTCACATGGGCATAATATTAATGTGAAGAATTTCCGAATCATGAAGATTTTGTGTGCCTGCATGTGCCAACGGAAACTAATTACTAGACCCTTCACTCGAAAGTGAAGGATGAAGTCCATCTTAGGAGGTTTGGGAGTGTTTCCATTGTCGATCGCTTAGGCTGTCGCGATTGCATTTTTGATGAAGATAATTTCCGTCATTAGAGGAGGACTAGTTTGGGCCGACAAAAGAAGAGGCCTTTCAAGCATTAGCACAACGCCCGATCACTTTAGTGAAAAGAAAGGGAGCTCACAAAGAAAATTGAAGGTATCCCTAATCCCGCCCAGGTCCAATCTCGAGCGCGAGGACTACCGACAAAAGGAGGCAAGAAAAAGAAAGGGGAGCCTCCTTCCCGAGGAGGCGCAACGAGACTTCTCCGTAACTTTTTGCCGCGATTTGGGGGCGCTCCTAAGATTCTGTTTTTTTTAGGTTAAAGTTATTTTTTTTGAATTATATAATTAAAAATTAAAAAGAGGGGAAAATTGCTATATCTTCACAAACAATACAAATAAATAAGAGAAAAATAAAAAAATAAAAATAAAAAAGTTAAAAAGTCGAAATTAGAAGTCGGCACATTCTAAATAGCTTCTAGCTTAAATAAACCAAAAGTCATAAAAGCTAAAAATTGAAACCATTCGGAGCAAGACTTCCTCAGTAAGTGTGACGGTTAGGGTACTTCTGTGAGGAGTTTTCTGGCTCGGCGTCAATTAAAGATCGGATCTTGTTCCTGCAGTGCAAATTGATGATGCTCCCAGGTTTTTGCTAGGGTTCTTGGCTCGCAAAAGCTAACTTGATGTAGATTATCCTTCGAATTCAAAGGAGTAGCGCGAAGATAAAAGTTTTAGTACAACCGTGGGAAAGAATGCAAGGGCCCCGTGTACATGTAGAAATGTAAGCCGCAAGAACAGAGAATGAATGAAGTCTAGCCTGTTGGACCCTGTTTGGGAATGCAGTAATTTCAGACAAAACAATTCAATTCGTGTGGGAATTCCAAACGGGGCGTAGATAGGTAATCCCCAATCTTCAAACTCATTTGATCTATGATGTCTCAATTACCAAGTTTAGAACCAGTCTCGGTTTCTCTTTTTGGGTCTGGTTCGGTTTTGTGGTCAGAAAAAAAGAGAAGCACGAATCCACTGCGCTATCAGAAAAGTTGCGCCCAGACCCAGACAAACCATGCGGCCGCTGAATCATGCTACTGCTGTTATAAAACAAAAGGTAAAGGATCAAAGCGAAGGGAGAACAAATTATCATGCAAAACCCTTATAGAAAAAAAAACTAAGGGCGTATGAAGACGAAATTCACTGTATAAAAAGAAATTATAGTGAGACTCTTGCTCTTTCTATGGACAACTATGGTACACATATAGGGCAAAGGAAACAAGTCATATATGAAGAGGAAACTGAATTAGAGTCGGATGCTATAGGTTAACAATACCTTTGATATAGCCTACGCATGGCCCTGACACCGGTCATTACATGTACGGTATGAGATGATGTGATATCCTACACAGACATGATGCGAATTTGGATTAATTTCAACAATCACCCTATTGAGCCAAATTCCCTCCAGTAGTCGAAATACGTGATAAACTCATTTAATTAAATTAACATGAACACTTTGTGAGCCAAAAGTCTATCGAACTAATCTTTAACAAAAGAGACTGGAACAGTCTTATCCAAACGCTTCTCGCGAAGCAAAATTGAGCAAATCACTAGCAGATTTAAATACATAGCAACAAAGCAGACGAACAAATCTGGATCTTTAACAATTCATAACCAGTCTGTGCAACTGACCCCCTCTAAAACAAATGCTCAATTATCAAACGACATAAACCAAAACACCGCCTGTATCACTCGATAGATAACGAAGAACTCATATCATGGAATTTGATGTGCTCTACCTGGAACATAAAACTCGGCAAATAAGTTCATTGAAAGAGCAACTTGCACATGTAGCCATCGCGTACATCAAATTACCGACGGTAATTGAATTCCATCATATGGTTGTAAAGCTGCTCATATAAAACCGTTTGGATGAAAGAAACTCTTGTGACGTCAATGGAGACACATGAAGACGGAGTTCACTATATAAGAAGATATTATAATAAGGCTCTTGCTCTTCCTATGGATTATTATGGTACATATATAGTACAAGGGAAATGAGCCAAATAAGAGTCAGATGCTACAAGTTGACACCACGTCTAATATAGTCTATGTATAGCCCTAGCACGGTCATACCATGTCTAACATAAGATGATACAATATCCTACACAGATACAATACAAATTCGAAACTTCAACTGCCATTGCGTGTCAACACTTGCAAAAGCCTGCCCAGAACATCCCAAAAGTCCACAAGCTAGTAGAACCTTTTATCTTTCTCAGCGAGAAAAATTCCAATCCTGTAGCGCTGCATGCTCAGCAAAACATCCCCGGCCAGAATCTCTTCTCCCCTCCCAACCCAGTGCAGCTGCAACCACAGTTGCAGATGACGAGGATCAAAAGGAGCGGCAGGGTAAACGGCATAATGGCGCATGCAAAACTGTGGGGCACTGGGGCTCCAGATCTTTGGGACGGCATCGATCAGTACCACTCGATGCCGCCGCAGGACGCTCCGACCTCGAATGCTCCGGGCGCCGGTTTGCCATGCTTGGGCATAAAATCTCCCGGCCATCATCAAAGGGATCTCTTGGTATGATATGAATTGACCCGTGTGCTGATGTTCTACAGCAGGGAGCTAGCTAGCAAGGAGCGCTAGACGAAGCTTACTACTTATCTGACAGGAGATGAAGGTTACTGTTGCTTTCTTTTTCAGGCAGTTTGCATCCTTTTGATAGAGACCGAAATATTTTTTTGTGTGTTTCATTTCTGTATGTAAACATCTCTTAGGCACGGATAGATCGCAGTGCAATGGAGTGCTACTTGGAGTATAAATGTATAATTATAGAACCGATACGATTACAGAGAAGATGGATGATGTCTTTAAATTTTTCCTAAGTATTCTCTTAATCTTTACTCTAATAGTTATAATAAGTTATGAAGATTAAGAAGCAAAAAATCCAAAAATTCTCGGAACTACTGAAATTTTCAGCTCGTGAATAGTGATTTCAACACTATTTCAAATTCAAAAAATCATGTAACTTCTGATCCGTCGATCCAAAAGACTTGAAACTTGAACCACAGCTAGTTCATAACCTTATGAACCTATCCCAATAAGAAAACTTGAAAGAACTTGAGAGATTTAAGATATTTTGGTGCGTGAACCTCTGCTGCACCAAAACTGATCGAAAACCTTAGATTGAGCTAACTTTCAAACAGAACCTCCGAATCATTTGAAAGTTGGTACACACTTTCTCTAGGATATCAAAAACCTATTACAATCAACAGTTAAGAAAATTATTACTAAAATTCTGACCTTTTTCTGTTTAAAGGCAGATTACACTAAAAATGGATCAAAAACCTAAAACGGTGTATACGACCAGCTCGTGGGTGGATGATGATCAAGATGACTCAAATATATTTTCATATGTCACAGCAAGTTAGAACACTAAAGAAATCAAGCCAAAAACTCTCAGATCCAGAAATCACTTGAAGGATCAAAAAGGCAGAAACTCGGTTTCTTGACAAATTTGCTACAAAAGTGCCTAGATCGGTGAAGATTAATTTTATGAGATTATCTTATCTCTTATACTTCATTAACATAGCAAGATCAAGAAAAGGGAAGAGAAGAGATTAAAATCAACCAAATCAATAGTAAATCAATCAAAACAAGAGATAGCCATGTAGATGATCAAAGATTGATGTATTGCACTTTGAGATGGTAAGTTTTACAGCTACTGTATCTTGGAGGACAAAGAGCACAAAAAGTACTCAACTTTCAAACCCTAACCTGAACATAAGATCACAAGATAGATGGATTGGATAATTCACACAAGTCACCATCTCAATTCCTTTATATAGGTGGGCTAACCAGCCACACCAAACTCTTAGTGAATAATATCTACTTAGCATAATAAAGGAAACTCGATAACCCCTTACACACGAGTTTTACTCATACATGTTCATTTATACAAGCTTTTCAAAACGTATAAGCACGAATCTACTAAGTACTTTACCTTGATCCATTTTGATCAAATCAGCTTTTTCTTGACCTAAACAGCTCTCCAAGCACCGCTCATGCGCATCTCTTTCCATTTCAAGCAATCGTCATACTTGCCACGTGTAGGTGTACCACTGACTTGCCACGCATTGGCAATTCTCTCTCATTCTGGTTCCACCGGGCCATGCCTCACTTGGACTGACCAGGCCACATGGTGCAAACCCGTTGTTCGAACTTCTCTTCAACATTTTCCGTCTTTCTCGTGTCATGCTTGAACTCACCATCTCACCCAGTATCCTTAATCATTCTGGGCCTTGGCTCCTCTATGTGCGAGCCCTGATTCTCGTCGTTGACCATGGTTGACTTCTAGCGACCCTGCATATCCAAAGATAAAGAAATTGTTTTTAGGTATAAGTTCTTCACAACTTGATCCACATTAGCAATGACATGTTTTATGCAACCTATGACCACTAACCTAGATCACGAAATCATGCTATGACTTAAAATTTCTAAAATCATCCATTTCTACAGGTTGCCGAGAAAAATCTGCAAATATGCGGATTTCAAATTTTCACCCCTTTAAAATAATAATGATTTATCACAATAAAATCATAGATCTTCTTTCATGATCTTTCAATAATAATGGCTGCTTGCGTTTCCCACATGTCATAAATTGAATTGGAGAGAGAGAGAGGAGTGGCTACAAGATGAAAAGATGATGATCCCATGCAGCAGCCCAAGCTCTCCCTCCCATTGACTCTACACATCAAAAGACCAAAAGGCGTCAAGTCTTTCATTATCAGTAGTGCAACTGTTCAATCTTGGCTGTGTCCATAATGATTTGATTCCCATGGCGCCCTCATCACCCTACTCTGTGCATGCTTGACATGAAAGAACATAGACAGATTGCGGCACATCTTCATGCATCGCTTTATACTGGGGTATTTCAGAAACCAGCTATTACGTAAGCATGGGTAGGATAAGTTCTTGGCAAATTAATATACAGCTAGCTCCTAAATATTCACAAGATTGTTTTTCATCATTGCACTTTTATTAAGTTGATCATGTTCCTTTGAACTCTTAGCTTCTCATGATTTTACCCCTCCACTGCGGTCACATTCATCCTCCTGTCAGCTCGTCCAGTATAATCTTACAAGTATCTCATAAATTAATATTGTGCAGTAAACAGCTATAGTTTCGTGGGGGCAATAGTCATAATATTCGCATGGATTAATGAAATGACATCCACTTCAACTAGTGGTGAAGCCAGAAACAAATTGAGGATGGGCTAATCTAGATTGTCACAAATATAGTATTTTATTTTTGTGTAATTGAAATTTATACATAAATAGAAGAGAAACAAAGCAAAAAAGAGATAAATACAACGAAAGTACGTAAGTAATAGAAAGCGTATCTCGAAAATTTATAAATATGCTTCTAGTGAGTAGAGATCAGTCATCTGCAACGAAACTCCTCCAAGGTTCCATAGCCACCTATTGATTTTATTTTAGGATCAAATACTACAGCACAAAAATGGCTTAATTCTAATATATTTCGTGTATAGAAAAAAATGGAGTAGGCTATTAATTATACCCAGTAAAGCAATAAAAGCATGAGCAAACTGAGCCATTTCAACCTTCCTCTCATGCATGCCAAAAACAGCTCTAACTTCCCCTACAAGATCACCTACACAAGCATGAACTAGTGATATTAAGAACCCAACAATATACCACAGCTCCATCCTCAGACATCACTTGATGTAAAAGTTTTCCAGTTAACTACAACCAGTTACATGAGTACAATCCAGAATAACAGGAATAATGATTTCAAACGTCAAAGCCTAGATTTAGTAGTACAACTCATCTTGCATTAAGAATTAGAAGACCATCAAGCCAAGACCACAACAACTACAAAATGGATACATTTCTTTTCAAGGTACACAAGTGGAAAATGCTACTCCATACAAGAAATGAAGGATATCTATTTAACAAGGTATGGGTTATATTTTTGAACTTTAACAAGATCATTGCAAATTGTAGATATAGTTAAGAGTTGGTTTTTATGTCATCACACTAGCAAATTGCATTAATTCATTTAAAAAACAAGGCATATTATTAGATTCATATGATGATACATCATCATTGTGTAAGGCAGTGGCGGGGCCATGGGCACTAGGGGTCAGGCGGAGGGGCATGGTTGCAAGGCCTCACCAGGAGAAAGGAAGCTGGTGGCTTGTGAGGATGCAGTGGTGAAGTTGGGGACGGCGAGGAGGCTTGGGGGTGAGGTAGCGGCGGCCAGCCCAGCTTAGGGAGGTGGGGTTTTGGGGTTGGCTGAAGCCTTACCAAGCCTACCCGGTGGCTTCGCCCTTGACTTCAACAACCGTGATGTGGAAACCCTAACAGTAACTGAGACTCATCGCATTTCCACGTATCAAGAATCTATTAGAGAAACTGATAGCATGAAAGGAACTGAAAGATAAGTATGGTAATCAGAAAAATCTTCTCAGTTTATAAGCTGCATAATCACAACAAATGTACATTGGGTGGGGGTTCTTTTGAGTTGTGGCTTTTGATTTAAAATTTTAAATTCTGACTGCTCGTAAGAGAGAGTATGAAGAGAGATACTCACATGCGATTTTTGCTGATATAGATAAAGTCAGGATAGCGTCTACTACAATCGACTTATAGACCTCGTCTTGAAAAAACACTCCGTTTGAAAGCTGGTTACCGTAGAAAGCAAGTCATAAACCTAAAATGACTCACCAACATCAAATTGAGCTGTTGACCGGGGGGAGAGAGAGAGAATGAGCCCGACTATTAATTAAGGTCATCAAACACACCATCAGTTCATCGACATATACTAAGGGCCTGTTTGGGAGATCTCCACCAGCTCCAGATCCACGAAAAACAGCTCCACTCCACGAAATTTTACCCAAACGCTCCAGCTTTGCGAAATCTGGATCCACCAAAATCCTGGATCTGAGGGTCAGATCCATGGATTTCATGGAGCTCCTCAAGGGGTGCTCCACCGTGGAGTTGGGTGGTAATTACCCACCAATGCCACTGGTTACACACCCCATCCCACCAAAAGTGGCCATTCCCACCAAAACCTCAATTTCGTGGATCTGGAGCTGCTGTACAAGCCAAACACTCCATGGTGGGATCCCAGATCCACGGTGGAGTTGCTCCATGGTGGAGCTGCTGCTCCAGATCTACATTTTCAGTGGTAAAGCTCTCCCAAACAGGCCCTAACACCATCAAGGAAAACTGTTACAGAAGAACAATACAAAAGCTATTAAGCTCATCACTTCAAATACACGTTCAACACAAGAACAATACAATTAGCTAGAGCCACTAAGATTCAACCGCCATGGAAATGCTGTTGGCTATACAGAAAACATCATGCCAGTTTCACATAAGAGACATAGAATATTGACAATTTATTGATCGCGTACATCTACGCTTGTAATCACGTCACGGAAACACGGTGTACAAAGGTAAAAGTTACCATGCACGGAACAAATTTTGTTTCCAGATTAATAATTTCTTAGGTTCCCTTGCTTGATTGAAAGATCTATATAGCACATTGACTGACACACAAGACGAAGAAAAAGACAAGATCAGCATGCAGGACTGCTAATTCAGTTTAAGATCACAGGGCAGCAGCATACAACTAAAATTCTTTCCTTGATCTCTAGCTAGGAGGAAAAGGCTACCAACACAGGAGGACGAGAACTTCGAAACCACTAATTCAGTTCTTCCTTATTCACATATGAACTACCCCATCAGCTTAAACATATCTATGTTTAGGACTGATGTAGTCGATCAGACTTCAGAGGGGTGAATGATTGTTTCTAAAATTTTCCTCCAGGTATTGTTAACTTTTCACTTCAGTGCCTATGAAAGTCAAAAAATCATATTATTCCACTAATTCAGTTCTTCTTTATTCACATATGAACTACCCCCTCAGCTTAAACATATCTATGTTTAGGACGGATGCAGTCGATCAGAGGGGGTGAATGATTATTTCTAAATTTCTCCTTCAGGTATTGTTAACCTTTCACTTGAGTGCCTATGAAAGTCAAAAAATCATATTATCCCACCTACTTGAATTTCAATAGCTAAAAAAAGCTATGAATATCAAGATTTAGACACTTGTAACGAAATTTTCAAGAAAACCAAGCAAAATGATCATGGTAATAATGGGCGATCTGACTGATGTGTAATGGGTGGTCTGATCTTTTAGGGGCGGTCTGACATCTCTTATAATAGCAGTTTAACCTCTCGCTCAGCATAGAACAAAAAATCAGCATGATTTCAAAAACTAAAAACGATACAACTTTCACATGAAAAATCTAAATAACTTAGAAAGCTTGAACACACCTTATTTAATATGTTAGAAATCAGATTAAGGCAAGAAACACAATGATCTTGGACTTGGTTCCATTAATTTCAAGGAAATTAATCCTAGGCCTTAAGAGCACCCAAAAACCCTAAAGTCTAAATTACTTTTTTGCTTGTGGGGATCAAAAATATGATGTCTTTTATATCTACTCCTGCATGTCCCATTTAGATGAAAAGGTAAAAATCACAGAGGTATGTATTCAACATCATATTCTTACATCTTGTTGCATTCTTCGGATACAAAAGATAGGTTGAACTCCACAAAAAGTCTAACTTGAATATGTGCATATAATTTTATTACATATTCTTGTATGTATACATTTAGGGAGTGTTCACTGTATATTTTGTGATTTTATTAGTGTTGAACCATGTTTCTTTTTCCGTACATACTAGGATCTCTACTTTGAAATATATTCTTTGAGTACATAAAATTTGTGTAGTTCATATATACTCACATTAACTAATATTGCTTTATACTCAATTATTTATGTATGGGACTATCATGATTATCAAGTGTTTGAAAGGTTTAGTCCTAGTCTCTCAGATCATCTCGACTTGCACTAGTCTAAATCACTTAGCACACCACATGCACCAACTCACATCTTCACGGTCCTTCTCTTTTATATGCTTTCTGCTTGAGTCACGTGGTCACACCCAACCACACGAATCTTAACTCTTCCGTCTAGTCCTGGTCACTTGCCATTGATAGCTAAGGTTCTGCAAGCCACTTACACATATAAAGACTAAACAACTCTCGAGCACAAGTTCTATACACAATCAACCAACTAACGACTCTCATGCCATGTACACACTCAAGCAAGACCACCTCTAATGAACTGTTTACATACACGTGCCACAAACAATATAGAACAAATTGTTTTTAGTAATCACTTCTGAAGATTGAACTCCATGTCCGGACATGGAGCAAAAAAAAAAGACTATGCAAAGAGCTAGAAGCAGTCTAATCTATCAATGTCAGTTCATGATCAAACTTCTTCCTCCAAATATATGCCATCAAGTCCATTTTCAAGAATATAAACTCTTATCATTTCAATCGCTGCTATCGCGCACATATACAATGGTGATGATTAGATCTGTTTGTCCAGCAAACTTTTCCTGTTCTTGAAATGAGATAGTATAATTCGGCAGACATGTGACAACTCTAGTAATCATCACCATTCAAACAACCATATACTCCACGCAAACACATATATAAAGAAGCTAAGTTCCGTTATATTTTTCCAAGCTGGTAATGATTATTAATCTGTATCGGATAAGATACACAAAGAAATGGAACAGGGTTCAGGCTATGGACTACCATATTATTAGTATACACATTTGACATATCAAAAGACCAATACAAACAAAATTTCACGGACAGACAACTGTACTGTCGCTGTGTCGCACAGGGAGGTCTGCGAATGAAATCATGAAGCGCATGAAATTTCTATCTGCAACTTGGGTTCATGCATTTACAGCCAAATTTATTGGAACTGGCAAAAAAGAGGCAAAGGAGCAGATGCACACAGGGGGCAACTGATAAGGCAAAGAAAAGAAAGCCACATCTCATCACGACCATCGCCAGTCACAGGCACAAAACCCTAACCAAGAAGGTCACAGAGAGGACAGAAGTGAATCATAATACTACTCGTAAGGGGTCACAGAGAGTGTATGTGATCATTCTTGATTAGGGGATTGAGATTTTAACCAATACATCAAATCAGAAACAATCATAGCGATGTTTGGTGACTTACAGAGCTTTCTCATTGCCTCGTGCTGAGATGTTGGAGATGACTGCTGCTAAAGCTCCAAGAACAGGCCTGCATGGGGAAACAGCAAGAAAGCAACAACTAGAGGTTAGTCTTTTGAAGAACTTGTCCAGTAGGGAATCAGCGCGAAAAGACGGATCCAAAACAAGGCAAGCTGAAAAAACCATCTTTCCTCCCCAACATGAGGCTCTCGAGGAAGAAGACTTGAGTTAAGATGGCAAAATAACAAATCAAGAACTGCCATATGAACCTAGCTTACCGCCTTGCCCTAAATCTTTCCACCAAAGCACATTGATGAACCATAACATCAGCCAAGAAAATAAGAAGCACCCTCCACATCACAAAAGCCCAACAAAATAACCCAAAACAAAAGTCAACAACAAGCTTAGGGTTTCACAAAGGTGATCAGCAAATCTAACAGATGCTGCTTTGATCCGTGTCATATGGGTTTTACAAAGGGAGGCATACATAGCTCCATTGGCAGTATGCCCACCTCCATGGTATCCTCAAGTTCAAAAGATTGAGGTTTTCCACAAGATTCTATCAGGAGGTGGACAGAATGCCAAAGAACTCTCAGTAAGCGCCCCTTTGATAAGCCCAGATGACTACTACTTTGCTCCGAGCTGCGCATCTACAGCTGCTACTACAACTCTCACTGTCATAAGAAAGTGACCGTATACAGGGTGCGCTATTTATAGCCTAAAGTGGGCTAGGGTTGTGGCTTGTGAGGAGGGATTCTGGGGGTTGGCTTGGGTGTTGGGCAGATCAGAGATGGATGGGATCGTGCTTCTTGGTCTTTGTGTGTTTGTGTGCTGTGGGAGATCTGAGGGTAGTACTAAATCCAATCTACCTAAAGTTTAAACTACAACATAGCCACAGATTTCGGGGCTATGCAGCCTATGCTGCACTCCTTTCTTCTCCACCTTGATTCTACAGCCAAAAGCAGATAAAAATCGTGGTTCTTTTGGGAGCAAAAGTTAAAACTATATACTAGTAGTATTATATTATGTTGTGTTGTGTTGTGTCTTGTGTGAGACTGTGAGTTGGGGGACTGTGGGGCAGCCACGGCCAGAAAGTCACATTGGTGGCCGTAGGCTTTGGCCGGATCCAGATTGAGATGAGTGATTGAGGAGAGCGGGTGCACGCAGAACTGCAGAAGTGCTCTTTCTAGGGCTGTAGTGAACTTCGATGCGTTCAACGTTATCTCCGTGGATTAAAATATATTGGTGTTGCTGGTACTACCACATAATTGCTTCATTTTTTCCCCTTTTGCAAATATTCAGGCAATAGCAAGGGATTCATGGTTTTTTTACGAGTAACACTAGGAAGGCGCCTGACTGAGTTCGTTTTAACTTATACCTTCTCTTAAATAAAGAAATAGGACAATTTCTTTGTCGCCGTTTTGAATCAGCTTATCAAGACAACCTTTTTGAAACAACTTTCAGCGTTCGGTTCATTCACACAAACGCTCGCGTTAGAGACAAAAATCATAAGCCATAATTGAAAAGAACACACTCTTTCTCTCTATATATACATATATATACAATATACGTGTGTATGTATGTACATATATGTGTGTGTATTGGCGGAGTGACCCCCCACCTTGGTCCAGTTGGCCCATTGCTCAGGAGGCCCAACAGTCATAAGGCCACATAACTGGCCTAAGATGACCATAACAAAGGAAAAGACGGTATTGTCCCTATAATTGTAGATCTAAATGTAAGCATTTATGTAACAAGCTTCCTCATAGCTATAAATATAGGCCTTGGGGCGCCACAGGGAGCAGAGATCTCTTTTTCAGATAAATCTAGGTAGCACAGACTTCTATCCCTGTCTCCACAGTTTGTAAGGCTTCGAGTAGCCCCTTTGTGGTCTCCCCGTAGCCCCTTATTTATTGCTTAGTTTGTAACCACAACAGTTAGTATTGTCCATGGGGATCGACGTAGAAGCGACGAACTGAAAAAAGAGCATCCAACACAATGTCACCAAAGAAAGCACCGACGTCGACTCCTAAGTGAAAGAAGGCACCACGAGGGCAAGAGAATCGGCCAGCGAACGTCCCCGCCCCGTGGCAGTGACACACTGGCGAGGCGATGCCCTGACTTGTGGCAGGTAACGAGGGCGACTCTTCAGCAGTTGCGCCGATAATGGAGTGGGAAGCGTTGCCAATGGAAGACTTGACCGTAGCAGGCAACTGCAACATTGAGGCCTGCACCGCTCAAGCAGTGGTCTCCACCGGCATCGACACCGTCACCGTCACCACGCAGGGAGCGGGGGCCATCCTCCTTCCAGCACCAAGCGTGGATAGAAGCCCCCTTGAAACAATACTTGGAACGCTGCAGCAAGAAATGGTGGACCTACGCAAAGCCATGGACGAGATGCAGAAGAGTTGAAATCAGCTGACACCCACCACGTTAGTGGCGGAAGTGGCTGGAGAATGGACGGAAAGTCAGGAGGCCAACGTCGGGGCCTACAATGCCTCTTAGAGGGTGGACCATGAGTCCCCCTCTGCACAGGCTTGCAATTGAGTGCTTAGCCAAAGACTTCAATATGCCTACGGTGGAGCCCTACCAAGGCGACATGGACCCCCGCTAGTTCCCCTGCGTGTCTACGAGACGACCATCGAGGCAGCAAGGGAAGATGACTCAATGAAGGTGAAAGGGTTGCCACTCATTCTCTGGGGTGGCACTTTCTTGGTTCTTCACCATCTCCCCCAGTTCAGTGTATGCATGGGAGCAGATCCGAGACCTCACGCACAACAATTTTCAAGGTAACTACATAGAGCAGGCCGACCCCGACTAGCTCTTCATGATAAGACAAGTGCCAAGGGAGAAGCTGTAGGCCTACTTCAAACACTTCATGAAGGTCCATGCCAAGTGAGGGGCATCTACGACATGACCATCATCAATGCAACTATCCGTGGCCTCCAGAAGGGCCTACTCGCGGAGTATAATGCGTGAATGCCCATAAAGACAGTGGACAATTCTTTGATAAGATAGAGGAGTATGCTAGAGCAGAAGAGGACACGACACGTCACGAGGCAGAGATTATAACACCCACCCCGAAGCCAGGCCTGTTCCTGATGCTACAAAAGAAGGCTCCATCCACAAGCAGCAAAGGGCCCCCGCCTAGATACGTCCTCGGTATCGAGGGAGATGAGGAGAGCACTACCTTTGGTGGTCATGGCCACAGTTGAAGGGGCCGTGGGCGCAAAAGAGGACGTGGTCAGGAGGACTCCTGACAACAAGGACCATGATGCGAGGTGCACGGCTGAGGAGACCACCTCACTCATGACTGCCCCACCATTGTGGCACTCCAGGAAAGCATAGCTAGAGAAGGTGCCCAGGAAATGAGGGCACTAGGGGTGGCGCACATACAACAATCCCCGGAGGCACCACTCGTCCAACTCCCACCAGCTATCCTATGAATTCAGGGCCCTAAGGCGGCTCCTGTAGGTGATTAACGCCATCTCAGGTGGATCACCCCTAGAGTTCCCATTTGAGAGGCAACGGAGAGCCTATGGGCCCATGCCGACATTACCTTCAAAGTTGAAGACACTTCAGGGGTGGACTTCCCCCACTAAGACCCCCTCGTAATCGAGACTAACATCACAGGGTGCGACGCCAGGCTAGTCCTGGTGGACAGAGGTAGCTCCGCAGACCCTTTGTTCATCGACGCCTTCGACCAATGAGCATCCCCCGAAGTAGGTTGGAGCCACCAAGTATCCCCCTGCAGGGCTTCAGCGGACAGCCAGTCCACGTGTTGGGATAGATAGCGTTTGAGGTAGACTTCAAGCGAGGAGCATAGTGTAGGCTCAAAGTCATCAACTTCGATGTGGTGGACATCCAATATCCCTACAATGTCATCCTAGCAAGGGCCACTCTCAATGCCTTCGGTGTGATCCTGCATCACAACTACTTATACATGAAGCTCCCGGGACTCACATGAATCATCACGGTGTTTAGCAACCAGGACGTCATGTATCAGATCTACCTCAGTGCGTAGAGCCCACGTCAAAGGGTGCACAATGTAGACGAAACAACCCCATCGATCTATGCGTCAAGCCATCCCAGCAAAACAAGCCCCTTCCCAAAAGCACCCCTCCTTCAGCCCCAAGGTGGATGCCGAAGCCAAGGCCTGACGGCGAAACAAAGAGGCTGCCCCTTACCCCAGAGGACCCTTCAAAACAGGTGCAGTGGGTGGCGACCTCACCCTGGAAGTTTGAGTGAAGCTTACTTTAGGTGCTTTGCAAGAATGTGGACATCTTCACATGGAAACTCGATGACATCGCTGGAGTAGACCGCTCCACCACCGAGCACAGGTTGGTGGTGTGCCCGACATGAACCCACTCAAGCAGCGTCTGAGGCGAATGTCGCTAGATAGATAAGAGGCTGCCAAGGCCGAGGTGGCCAAACTGCTCGCTTTCGACATCATCAGAGAGGTGGTCCATTCAAAGTGGCTTGCCAACCCAGTGCTAGTGAAGAAAGCAAACAGCGCCTGATGTATGTGTGTCGACTTCTCCAACCTTTTTAAGGTGTGCCCCAAGGACAACTACCCATTACCCCACATCGACCAAGTGGTAGATGCAACGATGGGCTATGAGATGATGAGTTTCCTCGATGCATACTCTGAATACCACCAGATACGTATGACGAAGGAGGACAAAGCAAAGACAAGCTTCATAGCTCCTGCGGGGCATACCTTCACCAGGCTGGTTGCACTCGTCTTGGCATTGTAGCTAGGCCGGAATATCGAAGTTTATGTCGACGATGTGGTCGTCAAAAGCAGATGAGCAATGTCCCATGACGCGGACCTCCAAGAAACCTTCGACAATCTTCAACGTGCTGGAATAAAACTTAACCCAAAGAAGTGCATATTCGTAGTTCAGTTGGGCAAGTTGCTCAGCTTCCTCATGTCTGGGTGAGGAATCGAAGCCAATCCTGACAAGATTGATACAATACTATCCATGGAGCTCCGAAGTCACAGAAGAAAACATGTTTTAAATCCAGCTAATCCATTTGTCATTAAACCCTTTCTTTTGCCGGATTTTAATAATAACATTGTGCTCTAACATATCAAAGGCTTTAAAATCCAACTTTAAGATAATAATTTCCTTTTTAGACTGCTGACATTGATGAAGATATTCATAAGCACGAGCTAACAATCCTGTATTGTTTTGGTTTTGATAAATCCATATAGGTTTTTATGAACAAGTTGTAGAATGATTCTTTGGAGTCGATCAGCCAAGAGCTTTGTTAGAAGTTTGAGAGGAGTTCAATAGCGAGAAGTGTTTGTAGTCGTTGACATTTTCTGGAGATGCCTTCATTGGAACTAATGTAATATGTGAGTATGATGCATTTCAATTGAACCATATTCTCATAGAAGTTTTCACACAGCCTATAGAAATCACTCTTGATTATGTGCCAGCACTTCTTTTTTTAAAAAAGACCGTTAAACCCATGACGCTTTGTCAATAGGAAGTTCCTTTATTATTTTGCAATCTCATCATATGTGAACCTTCTGTTAAAAATTGTAAAGCTGGGACAGGGACAATCAATTCATCCAGATCAAATAGCATTTTTGTATTAGCAGAGGTCCCTAGCCTATCTTTAAAAGAATGCCAGAGAATAGCCTCTTTCCCATTATGATCTGTAATAATAGTATTATCTGGAGTAGCAAGTTCTGTAATAGTATTTAGTTCTATATTTTTCTGTGCAACAACATGGAAGAATTTTATATTTTTATCACCGAACCTGACCCAACGAATAGTACATCTCTTTTTCCAATAAAGTTGTTTGTAACGCAGAAGTCGAAGCAAGTGTCTTTTGATAATATTCCGGAAATTCCATTATGGTCTACTCAGGGGACTCTGTTCTTCTAAATCATCCATAAAATTTATGACTCGCTGCAAATTCTTGAATTTGGCCGATAGTACTGCAGCCCCATTTGTCTTACTACAGTGGATATTCCAATAGTATGAAACGGTATGCATGAAAGCTCAACCCAAAAACTTTTGAATCAAAAGATTTTTCCTTTTGGAATGCTTGTCTGAATTGAAACCACACAAGGTACATGGTCTGAAAATCCATCTAGCGAGTGCAAACTTGCGGTTGTTTTCCTGCATTTTGTCTTGCCAGATATCGCGAGGTCAACTCAATTCCTGAAATAAAATTCATACAACAATCGCAGTAAACCAAATCCCTGTGCAAGTCTAAATCTCTTGACCGATGAAACAGAATTGGCGAAATTAAAGAGCCACGGCAGAGAGAACACTGTACATGCCGTCCCGTGCTGCCTACGGTTGTTACGCACCCAGTAGGCCAGAACCCAGAAGTTTGGCCGTTGACCGGCCGTTGACCGTGCTGCCTACGGCTGTGATGTTTTGGCTTCAGCTTTTAGCTTTCGGTTTATTTTTCACTATTCATAAATTTCGTTTTTTTAAACTTTTGGCTTTTTGTTGAGCTTTTTTGCCGGTTCTTTTTTCTGTATTTGTTTGTATTATACGTAATGGGCTAACATATTTTTATATTTTTAAATTTAATTATGCTAAATAAGCCTCTGTCAGCTACAGTATTTTTTCAGCCAGCTACAGTACTTTTCAGGCATAAGCCATCAAAAATAAGCCCAAATGATCACTAAAATCGGCTTTTGGCTTTTGCTACAGTACCTAACTTTCAAACGGAGTATTTTCTCAAGACGGGGTCTACAAGTTAAACGATCTACACATTAAAAACCCAACATCTGTACCAGCTAAAATCGCAAGTGAGTATCTGTCTCTCCGTAATCTGTACCGTAAACATCCAGAATTCAAATATTTCAGCCAAAAGCCATAAGCCGCAGCCGAAAAGAACAGACCCTAAACTTAGAGCTTCTGTTTTGGTCGCTGACTTCTAGCCTTTTAAATTCGTTTTTTATATATTTTTAATTATTCTTTTATATTGTCTGTAATGATATAATTTTTTTATTTTAATTATGCTAAAAAATCTAATAATAACTACAATGAAAAAAACCACTATAATAAGAAAAAAGAAAAAATTTGAGCTTAAAAACCCAAATAAGTACCACCTTAGACTGCACATATCCAGCTTTCCACCAACAATTGACATGTAACTTATGGCCGAGTCCTCAGTAAATAGGTTTTTCTGCATGTATGCAGTCCGGTCGAGCTTCAGTGCTCCACTGGCTAACTTTTTCAAATATGCAGGAAATAAACTGTGTCTGCCCCTGCCATGGAGTATGTCCTTGATATGCATGCACGCAGTTCTTCCTGCATCCAAACTTCTAAAACCAATACCAGTCCCATTACAAAATTCCACGCTCGAAACTGTAGTTCATGCATGAAACAGATACTTTCTCAAACACATGTGACATACCAAGCGGGTCTTAATGTCGAATGAACTGTTCTAGCACAAACATACGTACGTAGTCTGCTGTTGGGTTCCATTGACTACGCTGGGAGCATGCAGTGCGAGAACGGAGAACATGAATGCCCCGCCACAGTAGAACCGCATCATGGCCGCATCTAGGATTACCCATCGATACTCACAGCCTCGATGATGAGCCAGAGAGGAGGGAAGGGCAAGTTAACGATCATGGAGTAGCAGCAGTAGTACTGTAGCAGCAGCAAGCGAGCGAGAGAGAGAGAGAGGATGGAAGCACCAAAAGGATGGAAAGGGTATGCTCTGCCAAGCGGTGTATCGGATAAAAATCGAATAGTTATCTTCTTGTATTTGTATATGTGCTTTTACAGGAATACGAATACAAATTCAAATATTCTTAAATACAAATCAAATGTTGCAACAAATACGATTTGAATATCCTCGTTTGCCGCTCCCTCACCAGACGGCAAGCAGCCTGCCGCCCGGTGAGGAGACGGCAGGTAATTAAGCACCGTAATTTTTTTGTTTAGTATTTATTTGTATTTTTAAATATATCAAATCAGCTCTAAAAATTATGAAAATTTATGTACAGTCCCCTGACAAAACGTACTTCACAGTGTAATTTTTTGGTACTTTTATCCATTGTGATTATTGCTCAAAAATTCATACAATTTTAATATTTTTACAAGTTTTTACATATAGCAAACGAGCTCCAAAAATTAAGAAATTTTATGTGAAGCCTCCCGACACACCCATAGTTATTGTGTAATTTTTTAAAAAATTTATGAGATCGAAATTTGCCATGTTAATTCATGATAATTTTATCGTAATTAGCGATATGCGATACTCATGCTTCTTTTGAAGTGTGTGACCTCTATCCTTCGCACATATTTTGGCATGTTGCTGCTATCGTTTCTTTTCCACTGCGTGCTTTGCACAATTGTCACTCTGGCCGGATCGTCCCGCCTCGCGCGCTCCCTTGTCCGCACTAATGTTGTTATGTCCAGGCCATCCACCCTCATAATGTGAGAGCTCAGTATTTAAAGCGAGAGAAAAGAGAATCAGGTGCATTCCCACCAAAAATTATGGACGCGTTGTCAACATGCACCACAACAGGCGACAAAAGATACCACAGTAAAAGTGACATATGTGCGCATAACGAAGCGGGCGAGACGGGGCAACATGGCTAGACTAACATTTGTACATATGAGGGAGCGGGCGAGGAGGGTTGTTATGTCAAGACAACACATGTCCGAAGGAGGGAGCAGGCAACGCCGTACAGTATGCACAGAACGGCATTTCTGTAGACCACATAAAATTTTCAAAAAACTACACAATAACTATGGGCGTATCGGGAGGCTTCACATAAAATTTCTTAATTTTTGAAGCTCGTTTTCTATATATAAAAACTCGTAAAAATATCAAAATTGTATGAATTTTTGAGTAATATTTACAATGGATAAAATTAACAAAAAAATTACACTGTGAGGTAGTTGTGTCAGGGGAGCTCATTTGAT
Organism: Dendrocalamus sinicus; assembly: GCA_036346575.1. Taxonomy (NCBI): domain Eukaryota; kingdom Viridiplantae; phylum Streptophyta; class Magnoliopsida; order Poales; family Poaceae; genus Dendrocalamus; species Dendrocalamus sinicus. Next base: position 38,924,630 of record CM070645.1, on the reverse strand, counting down.
ATATTTAAAAATTCAAACAAACACTAAATAAAAAATTAGGGCAAGTAATTAAGCTGGGTAATTAGCCAACTTAATTACCTAACGCCCCGCCACTGGACGGCAGGCAAGCCTGCGTCCCCCATTGGGTGACAGGCTGCCTGCCATCTAGTGAGGGGGCGGCAGCGCTGCGTGTCGTCTCGCGGGCGCCGCCGCCCACCCACTGGACGGCAGAAACGATATTTTTGTTAATACGGTGCGCATACGGCTATTTTTATAAATATGATGTGAAACAGTGTCAAAAGTGGCTTTGATTCTCGGAACTAACGCCTCGCGCGTTGTAGATTTATGGCTCTATCCACGGATACATTACATCGAGTTAATATGCATACCGGCCTTAAGTACAGGTTAAACCAAACTGCACCGGAGTATTGAGCTCAAGTACCACTGCTACAAACAAAAAACATCATCCTAAACACCACATCATAGTATGAACCAAACCGCACTGAAGTTCTATGATATCTACAGTTAAGAATCATCAGTGATGTCTATAATTATTACAAATGGCTCAGATTAAAAACCGTTTGTGACGTTGCAATAAAAATCATTTGAAAATCTAAATCCTCTTATCTTGCTTGAGTTCTCAAAATTGTCTACCTTCCAAAAAATTGAAAAACATGCCAAATTTATGCCAAATCCAATGAAAATTGGTGGAGTACTTTTACATATAGCCACAAACTTTCAAAAAAAAATCAACAAGTTTGCCCTATGGGATTGAAAGACATAGCAGTTTCAATTTAAATCCGAGACGAATTCAAGTTCAAGTAGGATTCCGTTCCGAGACACTTTCAGTAAAACGGTCAAAACTTTTGCATGCAGTGTCCGTTTTTTAATGTTTTTATACTTCTTTGAAAGCTAACAACAAGGCTAATCCAAAAAATTGACTCGCTTGCGCCAATCACCCTTCAGGTGCTCAAAAATCAGCCATCTTTAGCCTCGAATTCGCGTCGCAAGTTTTTGGTCGCTGTTTTTGCCCTTTCTTTCGGCCCTCCCTTGGGAATTTGTTATTTGCCTCAACTGCAAAGTTGTAGATCTCGTCAAAATCTTTCAATTGAGTATATATAAGTCATATAAAACTTTGCTATTTAACTTTTGAGACTAGTTGTTTACATTGCACTGATTTAATTTATATATATATATATATATATATATATATATATATATATATATATATATATATATATATATATATATATATATATATATATATATATATATATATATATATATATATATATATATATATATATATATATATATATAAATATATATATATATATAAAAGCAATATAAATATATATAAGTATCTTATATATATATATATATATATATATATATATATATATATATATATATATATATATATATATATATATATATATATATATATATATGACACCATGGTGCCTGGTACTATGGTCTAAAATAGGTATTTTCCTATGTATCATGTGCGAAAAATTTTGAAATTTTTTGGATGTCAAGTTTAACTAGTTTACTAACTAATTCAAACAAGTTTGAACTGAAATTCAAAGTATAGTTGCCTTTCTATAATAGTTTGATTGTAGATTTGTGCTAATTGAATATATAAATAAGTAAAGCATGTGATCTAAATTCATTCAATTCTTTGAAATCGAGTATATTTTTCAAAGGTATACATTTTATTCGAATTGTCATAGATGGGTATATACCAAGACTTTTTATCCATGATTGATTCAACATTTTACTAACTAATTCAAACAAGTTTGAACTGAAATTCAAAGTATAGTTGCCTTTTTATAATAGTTTGATTGTAGATTTGTGCTGATTGAATATATAAATAGGTAAAGCATGTGATCTAAATTCATTCAATTCTTTGAAATCGAGTATATTTTTCAAAGGTATACATTTTATTCGAATTGTCATAGATGGGTATATACCAAGACTTTTTATCCATGATTGATTCAACATGCTAAATCAATGAATTCCTTTCCAAATCGATGCCTTTTTGAATTAATGAATGTTAACGGATTTACGTGATATATTATATATCATTGCACTTGCACGCATCTAAAAGCAATTCAAAGGTAGGGAAACTTGATGCCCAGACACCATGGTGCTCAAACTCCATAATTGAGACTTTCCATTCATAATTTATTCAGCACGCTAAATCAATGATTTCTTTTCCAAATTGATGTCTTTTCGAATTAATGAATGTTAATGGGTTTGCCTGATATATTTTATATCATTGCATTTGCACGCATCTAAAAGCAATCCAAAGGCTGAGAGGCTTGGTGCCCCATTTCAGAGTCATATATATAATTACTAACCATTGCGAAGGTGTAAAATACATGTAGAACTTACTATAGTTTCTGAATGAAGTTACCATCTATTCTGAATGAAGTTATTGCCAAACCTTCACAGTGCTGAAAAGTTACTGATGTTTCTGAATGAATTTACCATCGGTAGGGAGTGAAGTTATTGTCGAACGCTTACAGTACACAGTCGATAGTAACTTTTCTTATAGCCGGTGATAACTTTTCTCACAGCCGGTGATTACTTTCTAGGGCGCAAAACTACAGAACACATAGGGGCAGAATAGTGCTATTGGTATAAATAAAATTGTTGCAGTATGTACTAAATTGACTAGTAGATTCTGCCTTAAAAAATACTGCGTTTAAAAATAGTTACCGTAGAAAAGTTATTTATCATAAAAAAATAATTTTAAAAATGAATATAAACAGGATCTAAGTAGGTTGCTTACCTGGTGGTAATGCACCAGCAAACCTAATCATACACGCATGCTCCTACACATTGCGCTCCATCGATCGCGTTACACACACGAGGTACGCAGGTGAAAAAGTTAGTAAACCAATCAGCGAAAAAGGAACACACGAGAGGTAGGATTAGTTCTCAGTTCCAAAATGCTGCTGGTGAAATGACCGGCAACGCATAGCACTGCATCTAAACTCCGCCATGAGCTCAGAACGGCCGGTGTTGTAAAACGAAACCGTGGAAGGAAAGTGGTTCTCATCTCCGCTTCCGCCGCAGAAAAGATTTTCCCAAGCCTTCATGGCAGTGTGTGGGTGTAATTAAGCCAGTACAGCATATGCGTCCATCATTTCCGAGAGAGAGGGGGGAGGCCGCCCATCACGTCGCATTGGTCCCCGCGGCCGCCCTATGCCGGGCCAGCGGCGAGGTGCGCGCGCGATAGCCGATGCCGTTCATCAGGGGTGCGTTGCGTTCGCTTAGGGCATGTTCTTTTTCCTGCAGTTTATGATTTTTAGTTGCGATTTGTAGATTTTGAGTTGTTTGTACGAGATATTACAGAGTAACAGAAACTCATGCGCGGTTTTTACAGATATAAATGAAGTCGGTACAATATGTATAACAATTAACTAGTAGACCTTATCTTGAAAAAATACTCTGTTTAAAAGATAGTTACTATAGAAAAATCGAAAAGCAGTTTTTAAAAGCTGAAAAGAATATACCCTTAGTTTCTCCCTTCGTATTTTCATAAGATCAGTTGATAAAAATCATTTAGAACACTTTAATGTATGTATTTTTACTTTACATTTATCTATAAATACATAACGATATTTTTTTACTTTACTTATTTTTTTAATTAAATACCTGATAAAACTTAACTATTGATACCGTATCATCCCAATAAAAAAAACCACAAAAGGGACCCTTAATCATGCCCGGATGCATGCCGGTGCCAGTCGCTGCCGCGAGCGCTGCCCAGTACTGACGCGTGCATCAGCTGCATGCCCACTGCCGCGGCGTCAGGGCCGACGCGCCGATCGAGCTACCCGTCGATCATTGCGGTGCGCGGCTCGCCTGTGCGGTGGAAATCCAGCACCGTTTGCATGCCGCACTCATTCCTGCGCGTTGTTGCTTTGACCGTAGCCGTATCTAATCTAGTTTTGAATGGAGCGACGTACAGCTCGTGATGGCCTCTGATGGGCGGAGCGGCGAAAAAAATGGCTCTCGAGAAGCCCGATCGGATACTACCGCGCATACGAGCCGGATCATTACGGTTGTCCGAGCCTCACTGTTTGAAGCATGATGATGCATGTACTGTACATTGGTTTTGGGCAAGAGGGGGCACGGCCTACGCCTCCTAGGAATAATTAAGATTGATGGCCTAAGGGCGTCCACAATGGTAATAGCTAGTACTAGCTATATAGTCATCTGACATGGAGGTAAGAGACAAAAGCAAAGACTATTTTATACTGTTGGACCCACATGCTGCTCTCTCATGTTCTTAGACTACGTAAAATAGATAGTCTATTTGCACCAATCATAAATGGACTCTCTCTCCTACTTTTTCCAAACACCCCATCATCAGAAATCTAACTAACTAAATAATGGTTTTTGATGGAGGCAGCCTAAGTCACGTTACGCTCGGTCCTATACAGACAAACATGCGATATGCCTGGTCAGTTTGGATGGAAAATATTTTTGATGGAAGAGCTTTTTTGGGAGTCTCATTCCTGGTCAAGGTTTATATGGATGTATTACATTTACATAGACCCTGGTTAAGTATAGATCTTTCAAATAAGGCTTAAAGCCTATTTTTCTCTATTCGCATGTTTTGAATGGCAAGCAAATTGTGCCCAAGATACTCAGAAAGAAATACTTTAAGTATTCAGCTCTATTTTTCTCATAAATATTTGGTGTGAGCAAAATAATAATATTTTCCCCGAAAAGTGAAACCTTGATGCTAGGTTCAGAGAGTAATGATGCTACTCTTTTTTTTAAGTATAACAAGAACGTCCAATACATATTTATGAGGATGGATCCTAGGCGGATGGTCTGCACACCGGCAGCTCCACCATCCGAACAACGCTCGGTTCTCTCACTGAAACGTTCAGTTGCTCCTCTGGAGACTGGCCTCTTAAATATTTATGAGTCCTAGTTAGTGCTTCTAGACTGCGTGTGAGTGATTGGATTCATTTGGAAGAAAAATTGCTTAACGCCTGGATGGCTGGAAGGGAGGATCTATGGCCTGGTTCTTTTGGTTTATGACTTATGTATTTCCTTGAACAAATAAATAGAATAGTTTTTGCCATCATTTTGAAGTGATTTATCAGGATGGCATTTTAAAAATGGTTTATCAAATTATCGGCATTCGATTTGTTCACATAAGCGCTCGTGCTAAAGGTAAAAACTATAAACTGTAGTCATAAGTCATAAGCCGCAGCCGAAAAAGACTCACTCATAATATGTATTTGGGTGTAGGAAAATTCTGATTAATTCTAGTCTAAGTAGCATCCCTATCTATCATATGTTGCCTAAGACTGTTATGTACAAAATGGATAAAGCTAGAATATGCTTCTTCTGGCAGGGTGGTAGCACCATTTGGTAAAATGGGACATAATTTGTCAACCTTAGCAAAAAGGTGGTTTGGGTACTCACAATTTGTACAAATTTAATGTCAGTCTCCTTTGCAAATGGTGGTGGAAATTAGAAAATGAGGATGGCCTTTGGCAAGAAATTGTTCAGGAAAAAACGTGTGCAAAACAATAGTATAAACCAAATCCACCATAAGCAAGATGACCCCCCTTGTTGGGCTGACATCCTGTAAGTCAAAGAAATCTACTTGAAAGGTGGAACCTTGATTGTTGGCGATGGTAATAAAATTGACTTTTTGCATGATTGTTGGAGTGGAAGTTCTGTTAAAGATGTTTTCCCTGGTCTTTTTGAAATATGTAATGAACATAATATGTTGCTGAGTGATTGCTAATAATGGCTTATTTACCTTCAGAAGATGGTTGGATGAAGAAAATCAACATAACCTGAGAAAAATTCATGATATCACAACAAGAGTGGCTTTGTCTAATAATCCACATAAAGCCTAAATGGATGTGGGAGAAGTCAAGTGTATTCTCTGTCAAATCTGCGTATAAGTTCCTTAACAAAAATTTGCCTAATCATCCTCATAAAAATTCTTTGGAAAGAAAAAAAACAACTAAAGACAATCTTCCAAGGAGGAATTGGCAAGTAAATAGCTTCTGTGGATTCTGTTCTGAACTTGAATCTATCAGTCATTTGTTTTTCGATTGTATGGTGGCAAGGTACATTGGAGTCTTATTGGGAAAATGATCGGGGCTAATTGCCGCCCTACCTCCTTTGGGCAATACTTATGGTGGATTAATCAATTTTTACCTCATGGTCAAAGTGTTCATGTGATGGGCCTTTCAGCAGTTTGTTGGGCGATTTGGAAACTACTTAACAAAGCCTGTTTTGAAGGAAAGATTGTTGGATCTCCGGCTGAGATCATTTGTTACTTGTGCAATTTCTTGAAATACTGGGCAGTTTTGTTCGAGGAAACGATGAGGGAGGAAATTGTTGCAGGTGCTGAAGCTATCCAAGTTGAGGCGCTGCGACAACATGTTGAAACAGCTGATGTTGACGACAGTGGAGGGTGCAACTAGCTCGCCGTTCTCCAATCAGTCTATGGAGAAATTTTAGAGTGTGCCGTAACCTTGTTTTGAGATCCTGGATGGTGTAATAGTCCTTTAGCTCGTATTCTGTTATACTACTGTAGATCGCAAAAACCTCATCTTTCCAGGTGCGTGTGCGGATGCTTGGTGTGTCTTGTCTCGGTCTGGAAACTGGAAAGTATGGATGTATGTCCTATTCTCTTCTCTCTTTTTTTTTCCCCTTTGTGAACCTGGTGTAAGACTTGTTAATTCTGTTACGCTTTTATTGGAATACCGGAGGAGAGACCCGTTATGGGAAAAAAAAAACTTGTTGTAAGAGACACACCGGCGTTTGGTAAATGGCGCGCTGAGAGGATTCCAGTCGTCTTCAGTGACTGATGAGTGATGACTGACGAGGCCCGCCTGATGATGGAATGGTTCGAAGCATGCCTCCTGACCACGCTTATCAATTCCATTTCCATTCTGATACCGGCCGAAATGGCCAAAACGTTCGCTACCATCACCTAAAACTGCACACAACAGGCTGCAACCCATACCGGCTTTGATTCCAGCCAATTTCAGCCATTCCGATCTATCCCTGTCGTTCCGGACGGAATTGAACTTACCGTCTATTCCGGTACCGATCAAGATACTTGTAATATCTCCTCCAAAATAGATCTGAGAAGAAAGCAAACCAAAAAAATAATCAAGAAACACCACCTCCTGCCAACCCATCTTGAAGACAAGAAATCAAGGGGGAAAACTTATATCTGAGAAGAAAGAAAGAAAGAAACTAAGAAATCCTAGCCAAAAAGAACAAGAGAGCTACGGGTGCGGCCGTGCGGCATTGCGGCTCCGACCGAGGCAGCCCTGGCGGCGACAACCAGTAGCAGCTTGCGCTCTACCTTCTCGTGTATGCGCTTGGATGTGGTTTTTCTTTTTGGCGGCAGCGGCGTCAGTTGCTTCACTTGTTTGCCCTGCCCCTCATCCTTGTGTGCGTGTGTTGGTTCGTTGAGTCTGGGGACTGGGAATTTACGTTGGGTTTGCTGTCATGTCGAGGTTTGGGAGCAGTGGTGGATCCAGGAAAATTTTTTGGAGAGGCTGAAATACCTTCAGCTCGACCTCAGCCCCTTCTATATTATACATTCATGGCTAAAAGTTTAGGAGGGCTCCAAGGGTCCGATAGCGATAGGGGGGCTCAAGCCCCCCGCTGGATCCGCCCCTGTTTGGGAGCTTGGCTTGTTGGGCCAACCCAACTAACCCATTTGATACTCTCTTTTTTTTCGGGTCAAAAACTTATTATGTGGGATAATAATTAGAGTTAATATCTACTCGTATGCATAAATATATTACTATATTATTGTTCGCAATGGTACATCGGAATAGACCGTATCGAAATGATCCATTCCAATAGCCAAACTGGAATGGTCTTTAAAATGGAATTATCAAGTATGCTCGACTCCTCTGACCACAGCTCAGACTTCTTGTGATTACAGAACCCCGAAGCCTACCCTCATTGTCTAGCAGCTAGTAGTATGAGTATGTTCTTTTGAGCTATGGCTTATTAATCTAATGAATAGTAAATACTGAAAGAAGTTGAAGCTAAAAATAGACTAATCACTGAAAAGAACAGATCCTATGCCAGAATATAATTTGCTCTCATCGCACACTTTCTTTTGAAGCAACCTATGATCAAAGGCTCGAAGCACGGTTGTGCGGACCAGGCCGAAAATTTTTGTTGGGTCTATAGATTGGTGGGAGAGCTGGTGATTACTTTGTTTACGGAGGAAATGAATCTCAAATACTTTGGGCCACGCCCCATAAGGGAAGCACTTCTTGTCCTTGTATAGAGCCCGTTTGGCCCAGTTTAGAGCCAGTCTATGATTGTTGTCTGTTTAAATTTTTGACATGGACTCGTCCGAGAGATTGTTCAATTATCCTATCATATATGTGTTTAAAGACGGGAGATTGTTCAATTTAAAGTGTCATTCTGACGATCTGTTGGCAAGATTCAGAGTAGGTTAGAACAATAGCTATCACACTGTTGTTTGCTGTAACTAGGTATTTCGTTTTCTGTTTTTCTTTTGAAGTTTTTGCCAAGAGAAATGCTCTGTTACCCTAGTGCTTATGCCAGTTCATATGGTTTGCAGGTGTCGAAAATCTTAATGGTGGTGAACAAAAGCTCAAAGGTGTGGTTTTGTTTTGTGTAGTGAAATCCAAGGACAGATGGACAAATATTTTATATCTGTTGCTGTTAGATTCAGGTTTTTCTTTTTTTCTTTTTACATTTTCTCTTTATTGAGCAGTCAGCAAATTAGAACAGTAGCTTGTTGTCTTGCTTGTTTGTAAATGTTGATGTCCTCGCCGCGCCATCATAATTGAGTTACTGGCATCATAATTGATATTGGAATTTATTGAGTAATTTGATAGAAGGGGTTCATCGTATAGCGGCATTGACAAAATGGTAGTCCATGTTTATGTTCATATTTACGAGTAACAGTAGTATTAGCAAATCGGTGGATAAACTTTTGGTTGTGGTCATAACCGGAAATTCTCAATATAGTATAAATTTACATTTCTATGCGATTGTGCAAAAAAAAAAAATCAAATTAGCTCATAATGTCCTGTAAACAATATAAAAACAGGCATCATTTGTCTTAGGAGCATTTCAGACATTTTCAACTCAACCAGCATGTTTACCTAAAAGCTAGACTGTCAAACAGCAAACCTCTTCTACCGTTCAGCCCAATTGGCAGGTAACTAGGTGATGCTTATTTAGACTTAAAAGTTCTAGCTTATGACTTATTTTGTATTGTAGTTGTTGAAAATACATGATAGCTGCTGGTAGTTTTTTTAGCGTAATTAAATTTAAAGGCAATGCAAAGGAATAAGTGAAAAAAAAGGCAAAAGGAAAAACTATATCATCAAAAAAACAAAAGTGTAGAGTTAGAAACCAAAAGACAGAGACAGAAACTGTATTGATCATGGCCTTTAAGGTAAATCAGTGGGCACAACGACATTACAACAACGTGTCCATCCCGGGGGAGCGGGGGGCGCCGCGGACGTGGCTCGGCCGTCAATTCACTCCATCGCCCCAACCGAAATGTGCCCCGCATATTCCCCCCGGATCCCGCAGCCCTTCGGCCCCTGCGCCCCCGTCCACACGCCCACGGCAGCGGCCACCGCTCGCGCCCATGCCCGGACGGCCCAGGAACCATCCTACGTCAGTCAGTCAGGCCACTCGGGTCGGATCGCTCGTATTTAAAACGCCCCTCCTCTCGCGCTTAACCCCCGCAAAACTCGCGATTCACACCGGCGCGCACGAACGTCACGCGCGCGTACGATGGTGGGCGCTGTTGAGAAGGACGTGATGACGGAGCCGGAGCTGCTGCTGGAGCGCAGCCGGGCGATCACCCTGCAGGGCCGCGACAGGATGGGCCGCGCGGTCGTCAGGATCGTCGGCAAGCACTTCCCCGGTAAGTCTGTTATCCCATCGCCGCGGATCAGATTTGCGCAAATCCGAAGCGTGTGACGGTGAAAACTGACGGGCCTTTTTTCTTTCCTCTCTCTACGTGCAGCGCGCGCGCTCGCCGGGCGGGCGGAGGCGGCGCTGAGGGGATACCTGCGGAAGCGCGTGCTCACGGAGGCCGGCGAGGGGGAGTTCGTGGTCGTGTACATGCACTCCCTCGTCGACCGCGGCGACAACTTCCCGGGCGTCGGCGCGATCCGCGCGGCGTACGAGTCGCTGCCGGCCAAGGCCAAGGGGAGGCTGCGCGCCGTGTACTTCGTGCACCCTGGCCTCCAGGCCCGGCTCTTCTTCGCCACATTCGGCCGCTTCCTCTTCAGCTCAGGGTACGATGAAATCATACCGTGGCCCTGGTCAACCGCGAAATTCTATTTCGACGTGGGGGCACTGGTGTTTACTGGGATTAAATTTGGATCTTGCAGGTTGTACGAGAAGCTGAGCTACATGAGCAGGCTCGAGTACCTGTGGGCGCATGTGCACAAGGGGGAATTGGAGGTGCCGGAGTGCGTGCGCCGGCACGACGAAGAGCTTGAGCGCCGCCCGCTCATGGACTACGGGATAGAGGCCACCGACCGCCGTTGCATGTTCGACGCTGCGTCCATGGACACGTCGGCATCCCTGCACTCGCTCCGGCGCATCTCCTAGTTGCCGGCACCCAGGGCGCTCGCCTCAGCCCCTGCCGCCGGCGTCGCCAATCCTACCAACTATGCTCATGTTGTAGTCTACCAGGCCTCTTGTTCTTTGTTCATTTGAGGGCCTTTTAGCGCGGTAACTAAAAAATTCTGTACATGTTAGTGGAAGTAACAGAATAATAAATAGATCGAACATTGGAAATGCTTTGTGAGCTCGGACATGTCTTACCTGCAACTCACTCATGACAAAGAACGTGATATCAAATTATCCAGTGCAATCATTCGATACTGTACAGTGTTTTGCAGCAAATGGAGTATATACTAAGGGGCTGTTTGGTTGCCTGTATGTGCTCATGCAGCTGCATGAGCGTGGCCAGGCTGAGGAGGGAAGCTCCTCAGCCACGTTTCTCCTCAGCCTGGCTCCAGTTGATTTTTTGCATCCACTCGTGCAGGCTCTCTCCTCCATGCAGGCAATCAAACACCACCTCCCTGCATGCGCTGGTGCGAGCCACCCCATGCAGCCAACCAAACAGACCCTAAGATACGGAAGGCATCAGATTTACTCTGACGCCCATTTTACCATGGAGGTTTCAAGATTAACAATTGCTTAATGTAGGAACATAATGCGTATGTGAAAAATTACACAATTGCATATTGGCCAGATCCTGGTCTGGCAATTTAGCTCTACGTATTCGAGTACAAGTCAGTTGAGTAATGCCAAACAATAATTGTCCTATCAACAAAATGAGCATTGGAAAATGCACAAAATATGATTTCACAAGCAAAAAAGTTACTGCTAGAATGAACAGAAAGGAAGCAGCAAAACGCAGGTGTAAGCCACCAAATACTACAGAATCTATCGAACTCCTCAACTCCATAATAGTTTAGCAAACAAAACAATGCCAAACAATTTCCCCGGCGGCATAATTTGTCAGAACTGTTTGGAAGTACCAACAATAAAGACATGACATTAATCAATGTATAGATATCTGGGAAAATTTATCATGCTAGCAGGTATTGCCTTAAAGAAGCACTGAAACAGATTAAACATGCTCCTCAACCTTTTGATGCCAGTGTTTCATTGGAGAAGAGATACAGCCTACACTCTCCAGTCTTTATTCCATAAGCAATGTTTAGAGCCTCTCACCGGATACAGACAAGCAGAAATATTCCTCGGTCTTACATGTTCCTTAGGAAAAGCAATTACTCTCTTATATTATCACTTGGTATTTGCGCTTCTTCAATAGTCCCAATTCTGGTCTCAGATCCAGCAGTCTCCATGTAGCGGAAATCTGGATAATTCCTGCTGTTCAATGAGTGCAACCAGAGAGCTACAGCTCCCTCCTTGTGTTCCATTGCAGCAATATGAGAGAATATATACTTGATCTTGAACTCTTCAGCCTCCTCGGAATAAGGTTCCATAGAAACTGCCTCATGTGAATCCTTCCATTTCTTGTTATATGAGGTGAACATGCATTCATCTAGGTACAGCCCAACCTCAGGTGCAGTAGGCACATTAAGGTTGACATCCCTGTAACAGAAATATCACATAGGCAATCAGTTAGCATGCAAATATGAACTGTATAGATTGTGTCACGTGTATCAGCTTATAAGAAAATTACTTGCGAAAGGCTACATCATATATTGACTCGGGTGCACAGTTCCTCAGCACTGCTACAGCAAGGCCAATCATCTTCCGGATCTGATGGAGCATGAAACTCTGCCCGACAACCTCGCACCTGACAAAATCAATCCCATCCAGGCTGACAACACGATCAGCAGAGAAGGAAATGATGAACCTTTTGGCTGCAGGATCCTCAGCCTTAGTTCTTGTGGTGAAGTTGTGGAAATTGTGAGTTCCAACATAATACTTCAGAATCCTGTTGAACCTCTCTTTAACCTCATCAGTGTAAGAAAATGTGCTTTTCTTCAGGGGTAACTCTTCTCCATTGCTCTTCTCAACATCCATAGCTTGCACTTTCTCCTCTTCACTAACAGCAGGCTCAAAATTATGCCCCTTTTCAGCAACAATTGAAGCAGCAACATCTGCTGAATCTGCAATTGGATTGGAACAGAAAGTCTCATTGACACTAGTTGGAACAGCTTCAAGATGGAAAGTACCACCTGAGGGCTCAATATCACATTTTTCGGCACCATTTGATCCCAGTTTAGCATTTTGAGCTTCGGATCCACTACCAGAGCTCGGTAGATCAATCATTACGTTACCACTCGACCCAATTTCACCATGGGAATTCCCAGCAGCACCACCAGAGCTTGCAGGATCACATTTTGCATCCCCGTTTGATCCTAATTCTCCATGACTGGCCACAGTTTCCTCCCCGGAAGCATCAAGAACCTTCTCCTCCTCAGGGTTGGGCACCTTCCCGTCCCGGCCCATAACACCAGGCACCTTCCTACCCCTCTCGGAGCATTCCACACACTTCGCAAGCTCGTTCCCACTCCCCACGCTCGCCATGACGGCCTCGCGGTCCGGGTGCGCGCTGGGGTCGAGCGCGAACACGGGAAGCAGGTACACGTACCTCCGGCGGTCGCAGAACTTCTTAGCGTTGAATGAGTTGGTGACGCGCACGTAGCCGAAGGCTCGGATCTGGGGCGCGAGCTGGGCGTTCAGGCGGTCCGCAAAGCCGGGAGGGTCAACATAGAAGCGGCCGGAGACGACCTGCGCAGCGGCGCTAACGCCCTTATCGGTGCGCGCCGCGCGCGCCCAGTCGTAGCGGCGGGGCGAGGCGCGGTCGGCCTCGGGCACGGCGCCGGCTTGGTAGAGCGCCTCCTCGAGGTCGCCCTCAATGGTGCGCGCGCCTGGGTTCTTCTGCATGCCCTGGTAGCCCGCGCCGCAGTAGCCGAGGAGGATGGCCACCTTGCGGCGCTTGTAGCGGCGGCGAGGCTGCCCTGGGTCGGCGCCGGCGGCGGAAGGCGAGGAGGGCTCCTGCTCAGGGTCGTCGTCGGAGGACATCTTGGGGCGCTTGGGGTGGGGAGGGGAGGGCGGCGGCGAGGCGGCGGCCATCGGAGAGGCGTGGTTTTAGAGGGTTAGGGTTTGGGTGCGGATCGGTAAAAGGAGGGGCACGGATCGGATCGAAGGTTAAACAGTGTTGCGATTTAGAAAGGTTTTATTGCTCATATACCTCATCTGAGATGGAAATTCATGATTTACCCTCCTGATCCACACGTCGGTGATTTGACCCTATATGTCATTGAAGTGGGAGGGTAAATCCTGAATTTCCCAACTAAGGAGAGGATATACGATCCAATCCCCCATTTAGAAATGGGGAGGTAAGAAAATGAAGAAATGCAAAATATGGTTAGTCAACTGATATAGGTCCCATGACTTGGTAGAGTTTTTTTTTGTAAATTTTGTTCATGACTTTATGCCACTGAATATGCGTGTAATATTGGTATTGCCATTCCTACTTTGCCCTTTCTGGTTTTGCCACTCTTTTTGTCGGTGCCCATTTCATTCTTACCACTTCGTCAAATTTGCTATCAAGTTAACGTATTTGACCATCTAGAGACATGCAATCGGTGCCACCAACCGCACTCGCCTGCCATCTCGTTGTGGCATCGCCTGGTCCCTGTTTCCTCATGTCATCACCGGCCGAAGGAAGCTTCGGTCCACTTGATAAATATATATTTTGCTCTAAATTTCTCTTAATTTTTCATGTTTGTTCCAAGAACAGGGGCTAAATTTATGATTTATGGTTTCAATGTGATGATTATTGATTGATTCTTATCAAACTGTATGGTCGAGACTAAGTGTTTTAATTTAATTTTTCGAATACTGATCTAGCTCATTACAAATTTGAGGTAAAATTATAGTATTTGACTTTTGTTGGCGACCCATCAAAACTTTTGTAATATCATATTGAGGTACTTATTATTGTATCTTCCTTTTCTTTTCATCTATGGACATGCAATTGTGTGTTGGATTTTAAAATTATTGTGGTTGTCAACTTTGCTTGTGTCATAGGTATATGAATTTATTCACGCTTATTAGCTATACTACTTGGCCTCGCATCGCGCCTAGGCTCCCGCAAAATTCTGGCTCCGCCACTGTCGAACAAGAAGTACATGCAACTAAGACGCCGCAGCTCCATGGCCTCAACGATGTCCGAGTTGGCGTTTGGAACAAGGGTAGCATGGGGGAGGGGACAATCATTGGCATCCTCAACATCGGTGTTGCCACCGGCCATGTCTCATTTAGCCCTGAAGGGATGATGCCACCACTGGCCGAGTGGAATGGCAAGTGTGATTATAGCGGAGCATGCAACAACAAGCTGATTGGGCTAAGGTTGTTCATTGATGCGAGCCGTCCTCAGGGCCCTACCAAGTTCATTGGCAATGGTGAGAACGGGACAAGCAATGCTAATTCATGCATCGCGCATCAGTTCTTGGGGTCGAGTACAACGCGGTGTTTCAGAGTGGCGCCCAGGGCGCACCTCGCGTTCTACCATGTGTGCAACGAGGAGTGCGTCCCGGACGCCATAAAGGCAAGAATCAACGCCGCGGTAAATGATGGTGTGGACGTCATCTTGATGTCGATTGGCAGCGAGGGCGACGTGGTGCTCAACGAAGATGCTATGATGGTGCTGTTGTACAGGGTTTGCCCGGGGTGTTTTAGTGTGCTTGTCTACCAGGAGCAGCGACTCAGACATGTTCAAGGTCGAGAACGCACCATGGTTGCTTGCTGTGGTTGCTAGCGACACTGACTACCATGTTGCCACCAACGTGAAGCGTGGCAGCGGGATCCTGAAGCCCATTGTTAGCGTAGTCGACTTGGGCATCCTCACGGAACAGCCACATGATGGTGTGGTGAACACCGAGGCGCAGATCTAGATGGCCACGTCCATGGCTGTAGCGCACGTCAACGACATCACCACGCTGATCAAGGAGGTGCACCCCAAGTGGTCACTGGCGGCAAGCAAGTCAGCGCTGTTTGACGACCGCTGACCCCCTCGGCCATGATGTGAAACCCATCAGGGATGTGGCTTAACGAGCCAGCGTGGGAACTACTTCGTGATGGGCGCCGGTGAGGTGAACCCCCGTGAGGGACATGGACCCATGCCTTGTCTACAACCACAATGTCGAGGATTTCATCCTGTACCTATGCATCATGAAACTCGGTGACAACATGGTAAGCAAGATCGATGAGCTGGCGAAGGCATCGTGCACAGATACCGGGATCACGGCGAATGTCTTGAACTACAACTTCCATCATGATAGTCTTGGATGGCAAAGTGTAGCAGGTGGAGGAAAAGCGGACGGTGACGAACGTCGGGGAGCTCATAGAGACATACCGTGTGGAAGCCACCGCGCCGGGCGTCAACGTGGTGGTGAACCCGATGACCCTTGCGTTCGCTAGCGTTAGCCAAAAGATGGACCGTGTTACAAATAGGTCTGTATGAGTGAGGCCTATTTCTTCTAATTCCAAAGCATTCATGGTTTAGTACCATATTGCTAAGACAAAATGGAGAAGACTAATTTAGAGAGTTGAGTCCTTGCCACTCCTTGAATATGGATGGGGATGGTATGAGAAGGACTTTGACTAATCACACAAGCCTGCATGCGTGTGTATTCGTGTATTTTTCACGTGAAAATCGCATAACTTGTGACTTGCGAAGTGACGTGGCATGCCACTTGGCAAGCCAAATTCACCTTTTTTTTTGCTGAACCATATATCGCCTCTCTCCTTTTAACTGGTCATGAGACTGCTTAATTATCATTATTTGGTTTAAATGTTATCAGTTACCAGTGAATAATTGAGCAGTTACCGGTGAATTATTTCAGTTTAATGGGGCAGTTACTAGAGAGTAATTTGCACATCTATAAAAGATCTGAAGACATCTAGGCCTAGAGGACTGAACTTTTTCATTTCCTTCTCATATTGTCTTCTTCCTCTCTGGTGATATTGTGCTACTATGCTGTGCGATTGAACCTCGCCGGCCTTTCTTCTCGGTGTGTACCTAGAAAGAGGGAGAGCGATTATCTCTGAACCATTGTCGCAAAGAGTACATGCATGGGCGGCAATAAAGTTTCTGGGCAGCGCATTTGTGCGACCGCTCCTGCACTGCGTTATCTATGTTCTGCACTACATCAAGCCCGTATTATTTATTGTTTTTTAGCAAGCCCAACAGTAAGTTGTTCGTGTGTTCAATCAACTTTGATACTATATTTTCTTTGTGTATTTTCTGAAGTACAATGTGTAATCTGCTATGAGATATGTATTTTGTATCACTAATTTTTTACTGTATTTACCTCTAAAAGAATTTAAAATTAAAATATTACCTATATTTACAACACCAGGATTTGTCGGTGAAGTTGTTGCATTTTAACTAGTTCTCTTTGCACCGAGATTCTTATATAGGCAATTGGTACAGTAATTAAGTACGTACTCCCGGTTATTCAGTCACCGTCCGATCAGATCACAGGGCACGGGCGCGGTCACACTAACCCTTTTGTTGCTCCCTCAGTCCAAGCGATTCATTCTCTCTTAACACTCCTCAATCTCATCAGGAACCAACCATTTTGGTCCCGTAAACAGAACATAAACTCCGAAGGGAAGACACTAGCTTTTGCTAGTCACCTATTGGGCGCATTAGCTATCTTGTTGTAACTTCTCAAAAATTTGCGAGAGTTGAAAACAAGTGAAAACTATATATTGTTTGATTTTCTAAAAATATTGTGGTTTTTAAAATATCAAAAAATAAAACCATACCTACCTTGCTGATCTCCAAAAGGAATTCTAGTGTCCACATTTACGCATACGCAAATGTGTCTCTGGAAATTTTCTGATGTCACAAATTTATCTCTGGTCTTCGTTATTCTACACATGTGCTATGGGCACTCCTAACATGCAAATTTGCTTGATACTTAGCCTATGCAATGCCACCTTTTTAGTGAGGTGGAAGAGAGTGAAGACAGATACTCATTTAAATATCGAGCATTTTTAGGAAACTAAAAAATTAGTAGGGCCATCTCTCTAAAATAACCACTCTTCTAAAATCTCATCTAACGGTTCTCTCTCCTCTAATAACAAGCTATAGTATCTAGCTATTGGAAATGTCCTCGTTTGTTAGGTGTGCATGTGTGGTGATGTTTGGTGTGTGTACATATTTATTGTAATCTTTAAGAGCAACTCCATCCCATTAGTCATTTCTCCCTCTCTATTTCCTAGGATGAAGAGGCTAGCTATTATTTTCAGCTCTCTATTTGAGTTAGCATTCCAATGGCCTAGCTATTTGAGAAGCGAGTGAGGAGGCGCTCGCCAAATCTAGCTAGCGGCCGGGAGAAAATAGCGACTCGATAAAAATGAAGAGGAGGATAAAGAACCGGTTGGAGTCCATTTCTTGAGTCATATTAGGTAAATATACAATGAAGAGCAGGATAAAGAACCGGTTGGAGTTGCTCTAAAAGAAGGAGTTGGTGGTTGGTACAGCCTCTCCCACCCCTTCTAAAAAACTATGTTGATTGACGTGTGGGCCCACACCCCGAAATCCGTGCGGCCCCCCAATCCGTGCAGCTGCCTGCCCCCACCTCATTTCTTTACTATTATAAAAGGAGTTGGTGGTTGGTACAGCCTCTCCCACCCCTTCTAAAAAAACTATGTTGATTGACGTGTAGGCCCACACCCCGAAATCCGTGCCCCCCAATCCGTGCGGCTGCCTGCCCCACCTCATTTCTTCCACCCTCCCCTCCTACCCTCCCTCCGCCGCCGCGTCGCCCTAGCCTCCTCCTCCTCCTCCCGCGCCTCCGCCTCGCCTCCTCCCTCCTCCGCGCGCCGCCTCGCCTCCTCCTCCTCCTCCGTCGCCGCCCGCCTCACCTCCTCCCATCCGCGCCGCGCCCCACGCCTCCTCCCTCCTCCTCCGCCGCCCGCCGCCTCCTCCCACCTCGCTGCGTCGCCTCCTCCTTCCTCGCTCCGCCGCCACCTCCTCCTCCCCACTCCGCATCGCCGCCGCCTCCTCCTCCCCACACCTGCGCGCGCCCTCCTCCTCCTCCCACCCGCGCCACCGCTGCCTCCTCCTCACCCCACTCCTCCGCTTCGCCGTGCCTGGGCAGCCGCCTCCTTGCTCCTCCACTCCGCCCTCGCCTCCTCCTCCCCACCCTGCGCCGCCGCCTCCTCCTCCCCCCGCTCCTCCGCTCCGCCCCTCACCTCCTCCTCAACCACTGTTAGGGTTCTAATCTCCTTTCAAGGGATAGGTGAGTCCACTACATTTTGTGCAGTTCATTTCAATTCATACGCCACCGTGCACTTCAGCGCCCGTGCTGAGACACCAGGCCTCCGCAGCCATCGTCGATTCGACGCATGCACCTTCGTCTTGACCCCACGCTATCACCTATTTGACCAGCATTCCAGTTTGGATTTGGGGTTGAGGGATTGGGTAACTTGGAGGATTCGACTGTTAGGTTTTTACTTGATTGGGGAATTAGGTTTGAGCAATTGAAGAATTTTGAGGATTCGACTATTAGGTTTTTATTTGATTTGGGATTACTGACTTAAAAGGTTTGCTATCTATTGGCTGATAAGTAGATAATGAATAATGTTTATTATAGATAGGGGCAGATCTGCAAGGGGTGCTGCGGCACCCCATTGCTCTAATACATCATTTGCAATTTCCTTTTTATGTACACAATGATGTACGTATCAAGTGATTAATTGCTTAGATTTTGAAGTGTTGGTTGCGACCCTCAAATTCTCAATGTTACTACCTCTAGCCCTGAACAGTTTTTAGTTTGCAAATACCAGCTATCTTGGCTTTTCTGGGCAACATTTTTCATCAAATGTCCATATTGAATCCTTATTGTTTGTAGTACTATCAGAGCTATGTTTACACTGTTAATAGTTGAACATGCTTATTTTACAAAATAAAATTATGCATGTGTGTAGTAGCACTTCATTGATATTAATGCTGCATAACCATTTCATCAGATTGCATTGGTTCAACATTTAATGCCAAAGGAGTTATGCAATGCCCCAATTGTCGCAAAATTGAGAAGGGGAATTGGCTCTATGCAAATGTTTCCCATCCATCACAGGATGTAAACACTGATGAATGGGGTCATGATGAAGGCCTTCATGGTTTTAGTTATGCAGAGACGGCAGGGGGGTCTTTTTGGTAAGGGAGTTCACCTTTCTCAGTTATGGGTGACACTTATTGATTTCTACCTTATGCTGCATCGATCCATTTGCTTCCTTTCTGGCACTATTACCTTATTCCTTAGGTTCTTTTCACTTGTTGCTTGTACCTTCCTGTCAATATGGTTTATTTTGCATGTTGCATTGTAAAATAATGAATGCTTGACAATGACTGCCTACTTCAGTAGTTCAATCCTTTTTCTTTTGGATATAACTGGCATGGTTTGTGGGCTTTCTTTTCTTGAAACTGGAAACTTAACCTAGCGTATAACATATTAGAAACTAATGTTTTTAATGGGCAGTGACCCAAACATGACAAAACTATTCTCAAATAGGGCATTAAGAAACTCACTTCTTAACTATTGTTAATATAATGGTATAAGCTATGCACCTTTATCTAGCAGCCAAAATGTTGTGATCTCCAATCTGTTTGTATCCATGTTTAAGCACTTAGGAAATGGGCACACTTAGCTAGATTTATATCTGATGGGATGCCTATTTTTATTTGTATCCATAGCAAAGTATTGTTATAGATATAGTTTTGTTATGACCCATGCGTACCCTGTCTATTTTGCATTGTAGGTATATGAAATTTAAGGATCTGGGTATGCGGTGGATTTCTCCAAATTAATCCTTTCGCTGCATCATCATTTCACACATTAGCTATGTAGCAAAGTAGTTGTGCACAACTATTGCGTGGTTAATGGTTTAGTACCTGCTTTGTTATATGACAGTGTTAAAAATCTTCCTAGGTACCATTCTTTTCTTGGTTTGCAGATCTAGATTTCAACGGTAATTTTGGGTTACATGTCCGTGTGTAGGTGAGATTCAACGGCGACGCCGGTGGCCTGTTGCTCGACGTCGTCGTGTACAGGCTCAAACAGATGCACTGGCACACGCCTAGTGAGCACGCCATCAACGGGCGCAGGTGAGACTATTATGGATTTCATCAAGATCAGGAGATCGACGAAGCGGTG
Source organism: Dendrocalamus sinicus (assembly GCA_036346575.1). NCBI lineage: Eukaryota > Viridiplantae > Streptophyta > Magnoliopsida > Poales > Poaceae > Dendrocalamus > Dendrocalamus sinicus. The sequence continues at coordinate 38,903,904 of CM070645.1, read as the reverse complement.
GATCCAGGGAGACCGGTCAGAGGAAGCAGCGCGTATTACAAGTACACCGGTTCGTTCACGATGCCGCCGTGCACCGAGGGCGTGACATGGACGGTTGCCAAGAAGGTGATGCTCGTTTCGTTGTGCTTTTTGGGACAAAGCTCCGTCTCCTTTTTGCACGGAAGTGAAGTTTACAATGCATTTCACACGGCGTTGTGTATGAACGCCGCATGGATGCAGGTGCGGCATGTGTCGTGGCACCAGGTGGAGCTGTCCACGATGTAATTAAGCGACATCCTCTTCGATGCAGCACATTATGATCGATTGCTGGGCACTAATGTTATGTAGAATTATGTATACTGACAGGAACTCTTAAGCGTTTCGTTACCTGTTGCTGCGCGTGCAGGGTGCTAGGAAGAACACTCGGCTGCTGCAAGAGGCGAATGGCAGGTGCATCGGTCTATACTACTACTGGCCGGCCTCACAGTCATCGGACGACAGGAAGCGTTGCTAGCTTGCTAACTCGGAGGAGATGGCCATGTCGCTTCCTTTGTCCTGTGCTCTGGTCTTATTCGAGACGGCGCGATACCATGTATCAGACTAGCTGAATGCATGTGCGTTGCTACGGCTTTTAAAATTTTATCATATTACATGTTCTAAAACTAACGGATGGTAAAATTTGTTGGAACGTGTATATAAATATATTCTTTTTTTAAATTCGTAGCAACGCACGGACATTCAGTTAGTAATAAAAGAAAAGTGTAAAGGCAACGCTAAAAACGTCTATTAGATTTTGTCTCGATATCCAAAACCATAAGTAAAACAGAGCGGTGACAATAACAGAGAACAACGCATAAACATCGTTAAAGGACGGGAGGTGCAGAAAAACCAAACCATCTCACACCGTCAGCAGTCACCCAAATCCAAGAAACCACATCCAAACCCCAATCCATGGCCCTCTCGTCCCTATTCGTCTCCCTCCCCTTCCCGAAGCTCCCCTCTACCTCCAAATCCAGCCGCTTCCTCCCCATCCGGGCCTCCGCCGCCGCTGCCGCCGCCGCCTCGGACCGCAATGCTTCTTGAGTGACTCACGTGAAACACCGGATGAATTCCCTTCTTTTGACCTGCGCCGTTACTGGACCTCACTGATCGCTGAGGTGGAGGCCGAGCTCGACGCCGCTATGCCCATCCGTCCCCGGAGAGCATCCACTCCGCCATGCGCCATGCCGTACTTAAAAACCGGGTGCCGGCAATGATAGTGACAATGTTCTGCTTTGGAACGTTGACATACAGGACAGTTTTGCACGAATGTATGCACTTCCTTCTTCATACCTGGCCAATAGAAGAGGCTCTTAACCCTTTGATAGGTTGCCACCATTCCCGAATGGCCACCTACAGCTGAAGAGTGTAGAGAATTTACCACTTGCTGCCTTAGTTCCTTATCGCACCCCACGTAGATTCTGCCCTTATACCTCAGGACGCCTGAATGGAAGGTGAACCCGGAAACCGGATCAGGAGCAATAGTGAGGTGTTCCATTAACTCTTTGCAGTGTGGGTCTGAATTGTAACTATTCTCAATTGCTTCTACCCAAGTGGGAACAACTGCTGAAATGGCCTGCACCTCGGCACCTCTCCTTGATAAAGCGTCAGCCACCTTATTCTCCTTGCCCCTTTTATATTCAATAAGATAATCAAACTCAAGCACCTCAGGCCGCCGCCGAATAGCTTGGATCTTCTTTGGGTCAGTGGCCACCCCATGCCGTGATAATATGACCCAAGTACTCCACTTGGTGCTAACACACTTGCAGTTAGCACATAACCTCGTTCCCTCCGCCTGCGCTCATGATCTTCCTCATTTTTGCTATACACCAAGATATCATCGAAAAAGACCAAAACAAACCTCCTCAAATACTTGGCAAAAATGGTGTTCATCAGTGACTGAAAAGTGGCTGGAGCGTTTGTTAAACCGAATGGCATGACTAAGTATTCGAAGTGACCCAAATAAGTGCGGAAAGCAGTTTTGAATACATCTTCTGGTTTCATCCTTATCTGATGATACCCAGACTTCAAATCTAATTTACTGAATACAGTGGCCCCGGAGGAATGGCCTGACCTTGAGAGGGATTGAATGGTCACACCCTCTTTCAGGGGGTAATCCTTGAGGATCTTGAAATATATCTTGATAGGAGTCGAGTAGGTGCTGGAATCTAGCCTTCAGAGGTGCAGTTTCTACCGTCTGACCAGAGTACTGTAAGTCTATCACATATCCACATACACTTTTAGTCATCACTTTGTCCCAATTCTTTGGACTGATCACCTTGACCGAAAGAGTTGATTGCTGTTCTTCAAGAACTGTGTCATCCACCCCATTCTTCTTTATGGTCAACTTCCTCATCTTCAAATCCAAACTCACTGGGCTATGCTGGTACATCCAATCACAACCTAGCACCATATCATACCCCCTCAATGGCAATATCTTAAAGGAGTTACAGAATTTCTCTTTACCAATGTGATAATCAGCCTGTGCTATATAAGATCCCGTCAACAGAGTTCCTCCCCCAGCTACAGTGACTTTTTGCAAAGGGGTCAAGTGGATTTTACAAGTGGTCTCAGTGGCAAACTTTAAGTCAATGAAGGTATGCGAGCTCCCACTATCCACTAATGCTATTCCTTGTTTTCCTCCTATCTTGACCTGCAGCGTATATGTCGATACTCCTTCCATACCACATACTGCTTGGAGGGATATATGCATGAGTTGCCCTTCAGTTTCTGAGGGTGACGACTGTTTTTCTGTGGTTTCTTCCTGCCCTCCACCTTGATCCTCTTCTTCTGCGGGGGCTGCCTCATTCTCTTCACTTACCATTAGGTTAACCTGTTGGTATTGTTTGCATTTATGCCCCAGGTACCACTTATCTCCACAGTATCTGCATACTCCAGGAGTGAATGGTTTTATGACCCCTTCTTTCTTGGGAACATTAGCCTCTGGAAGAATTTTGTGCCTTGGAAGGGTAGGGAACCCTTTGTTCTGCCCCAAATTAGAGTGCTGAGCACTTTTCTTAGCCGCTGCACTAGCACCTCTCTCCATGTCTCTTGCCATCCAGTAGGCTTCACACAAGCTTTGCGGCTTCAAGGGTTTCAGATAGTGTTTGATATCATTTCTCAGTCCGTTAATGAAGCACTTGACAAAGAAGGGAGTGTTCTGTAAGGGGTTCTCGCTCTTGTATAAGGCCATAAGCTCTTCAAACTTGTCAATGTAGTCCGAGACACTCAAATTGTACTGTTTGACTGAATGAAAATTTTCAAGCACTTCATAACCGCTGTGTTGGGCAAATCGTTCACATAACAAGGTACAAAATTCAGACCACCTAGGCGGGTTCCAAAGTATCCCCGAGCTCCTCAGCCATCTATCAGCTTTCCCAACCATATACATTTGAGCCAGGGCAAATTTTGCTTCCTCAGGTACATTAGCCATTGCAAAATAAGTGTCACTCTGCCTAATCCACTCCATAGGCTCTCCCCCATCGAATTTTGGAAAATCTAATTTCGGTCCTTTAGCGATGGATTGGTAAAATTCATGCACTCTGTCATTGTTAGGGTTAGGGTTCCACTGCCTGGCTTGATAATGATAGTTAGGTGGATTCAGTTGTTCCCCAGGGTTTGGAGGCCACTGTCTATCTGGAGCTGGTTCTTGAGTAGTGTTCAATTGATTCAGAGTAGGGGAGGAAAAAGACGATTGCGGCTCTTGATCTAAACCCCACCCAGAGCAATGGCAGAAAACCAGTGGAAGGACGAGTATAGTTGCCATCGGTGTACCTTTCAATTGCATTCCAAGAGTCTTGTGGACATTGTTGCCCACTTCCTCCGATCTTGGTCATCTCCGGACGGCGCAATTTAGGGTAGCCCTCCGCTCGGTGCTCTTGTGCAGGAGGTAGCCATCGCTGCATCGGCGTCTCCATGCGATTCATCCGGCTTGGATCTCATCCATCCTTCTCTATAGCATCCATTCGTGAGTTGTATCCACTCCTTCTTTGAACCGCGACGGATCGATGCCTCCGCCGTTCCTTGCCATAGACTTGGTCATCTTCCTCAAATCGACACAAGGCTTGGGATTTTACCGGAATGAGATCCGGAACCTTCACCTCGTCCGTCGCGCCGCCGCGCGAGCGGGGAAAAGACTAGGGATTTTACGGAGAACCTAGGTTCCCAACCTATCTCTCCGATTCTTCCGCCGAGGATGCGGTTGCTCTGATACCACAATGTCAGATCCCGCAAGAATCCGACCGATTGAGTTGAATCTCAGAAGGGGAAAAGCTATAGAACGAGTATCGCGAGAGCTGTTGGGACTGGATAAAAAACTAGGGCTACAGTATGTTTGTTGGCAAATAGCATATGCCCCATTCATTGTACTTCGGCATATATGTATACCGTCCTCAGTTTGGCATCAACCATTACAGTGATTACATCCCAAATAACAGCACATTAAACATTAAGTGAAATTAACTAACACATCAGCTAAACAAAGCTAGTTGGACAGGCTGGGCAAAAGTAGACCGTCGATGTCTCCCACCCATATAGATCAATCCCGACCATTGAAGTGAAATGACCCCAGCGAAGCGGTACAGACAGAATTAGAGAGTGCTGTAGTTCTTCAGACCTGTGCCGATTCTGACATCCCCGCCGCCGTCGCGCTCGAGATGCTCCACGCGGCGTCGCTCGTGCACGACGACCTTCCCTGCTTCGACGCCGCGCCCACCCGCCGCGGACGCCCGTCCACCCACGCCGCCTACGGCACCGACATGGCCGTCCTCGCCGGCGACGCGCTTTTCCCCCTGGCCTACACCCACGTCATCTCCCGCACCCCCTCCCCCAATCCCGTGCCCCACGCCGTCCTTCTCCGCGTCCTCGCTGAGCTGGCGCGCGCCGTGGGATCTACCGGCATGGCCGCCGGTCAGTTCCTCGATCTCGCCGGCGCCACTGCCCTCGGCGAGGCCGAGGTCATGCAGGTTCTGACCAAGAAGTTCGGCGAGATGGCCGAGTGCTCGGCCGCCTGCGGCGCCATGCTCGGAGGCGCGGGCCCCGACGAGGAGGCCGCGCTGCGGCGCTACGGCCGCACCATCGGCGTCCTCTACGAGCTTGCCGACGACGTGCGGAGCGCGTCGGGGAATGGCAAGATGAGGAGCAACGCCAGCGTCCTGCGTGCGCTGGGCATGGACCGCGCGCTCGGCATCGTGGAGGAGCTCAAGGCGCAGGCCAAGACGGAGGCCGACAGGTTCGCCGACAAGTACGGCGATCGGGTGCTGCCCTTGTACAGCTTCGTGGACTACGCGGTGGAGAGGGGGTTTGAGCTCCAGGATGTAGCTGCGACGCCTTAAGCGTGGACGATCACAGTTGCTACTGAACATTGGAACAAGTGATATGGTACTGAAATTTGGTGAGAGGTTCGTATCTAAAATCCCAAATCTCTGCTGTAGATGTTTAGAATTTGAAATGCATAATTGAAGTCTCGGTTGAAGTTCTGTTGTAAGTTGCCGAAATGAGATGGTATTTAGCGGAAGTCCTTCTCGGATAAAATTTGAGGGATCGCTGGAATTGTCCACCCTTCTTCGAGCTTCAAGGTTGTTCCTGTTAAATTTAGCCCCCAGAAAATGAATTCGATTTCTACCAATTTAATCTGATAAAGAGGGGTGCTGTCTCTGTTTGTTTTGTTATTTGCATTTGGGTTGTTTGCCATGATGGTATGATCATTGTTACCCGTAACATGGTTGATTGGATTTGAGGTGAAAATGCGTATCAAATTGGTGTAAACAGACTATGATGGAGGCTGCTAAATGAGAAAGCAAACTTCAACTCATCAACTGGCAATCTAGCACTACTCTTCTGAAATCAATTATGGAGAAAAAACTTCAGATACAGAGCAAACACACACCACCCACATTTCGTCAGTCAAGTAACGTGAACCGTTGGATGCGAAGTGTACCACTCCGATCGAGGTTCATTTGGCCCAAATCCACAGCACATTTTGCAGTTGACCCCCCGCCAGTCATCTGTACATTTGCACTAACCACACTCCATCCTCCTCCGTCCCAATCTCCATCCAAATGTGCCGCACCACAACTGAACCAGCGACAACTGGTTCTAACATTTCAAATGTTCATGTTCATTAAAAAAAATTGCATTTCGGATTTCATCTCCAATAAAATGCAAGGAAAAGTATCTTCAAGAAACTGCAATAAAATTGCATTTTTAGGCTTTCATCTTCACGAATTTTCATTTTAGGAGTGTCTCCAAGAAAATGCAAGCAAAAATTTAAAAAAAAGATCCAGATTTCATTTTTGGATTTCATCTTCAAGATTTTTGACTTAAAAGAAATTGCAGGAGCCAAGAGTTTTTTAGGTGTTAGTTTTGGGATTCATCTCCTTTTACACATTTTCGGATCCAATAAATTGCACGGACATTTTAACTCAAGCATGAAAACCAAGAACATGTTTGTTCAAGCAATAGCAAGAGCATTTTGATTCAAACAACATTTTGTGTTTCATTTTTTCGTCCGAAGGGAGGATTTTCGGTAACATTTTTGGATCTGAGGAAAATGGAAGGGAAAAAACGGAAGGTTCTTGATCATGTTCATCATCCAAATCAAGAAATAAATTTTGGTACAAGAAATTGCAATAGAAGAACCGGGGAAAGTCTAGTCCCAAAAAAATTGGGAAATAATAAGAGAACTGAGGTGGCGCACGGTTCAGGCTCCGACGCGCCGGGGGCGACAGCGTGCTCGGCGTGGCAGAGGAGGCCGGCGACATGGAGGAGGACAACAAGGAAAATGACACCAACATGGCCGTCGATGCCTTCCTGTCCCTCCGCGCACTCGATCTCCTAGACCGCTGGGGTAGAGGAAGGTTGGATCTGGCGACGCCGCGTCCGGAGATGGCCAAAGAGGAAATCGATGCATTGGCTGGATCCGACGGCGCCATGCGTGAGGATGGCCGGATAGGAAGACAACGGTGGCGCCGGCGCTAGGAATGGGGTGGTTGGGGCTCGTGGTCGTCGTTGTGCGTGGGGTGCCAGGGGCTGTGTAGAGAGAGGGCGGTGTGATGATTGAGGTAGGGGGGGTTAAGTGCTAGTGTACACGGTAGATGCAGGGTTTTTTTTTTTTTGCAAAATGTGCCGAGTGAATGAAGGATTGATGTTGATGGCACACCTCGCATCCAACAGTCCACAATAGGGGGGCAGATTCAGAATAGAAGGTAGTTTTATTACTATATTTTCCACACACATGCTACTCGGTTGCCTACTAAGAGTTGGTTTTTTTTGTTTGCAGATAATGGTTTTTGATTCTAGAGTAAGCGACTGTATAAATAAACTGAATATCGGTAAACCGTTTCAAAAAACTGTCTTATTAAATTATTTTAAAGAAATAAGCCACAAAATAAGTTTCAAAAGGAGGCCTATTATACACACGCCCTCGGGTCATGGGCGTGGCCCACACAGCTACGTGGCCCAATCCGATCCCAAGTATTTCGTGTTGGTCTTCTTGACCCGGATGGATGCCCACTTGAATCTACGTTCCTTCGCGTCTTCTGCTGTTGAGTGGTGACGCCTGGGTAAGCCACCGACCACCGTATCAGTGGGCATCCGAAAGCCTCCCTTTCTTGCTTTGGCACACGATGCCAGGGGCGAGCATTTGCACGATGGTGACGGCAACAAGGAATCAGCCGGGCGGTGGCCGGTGCTTCGTAGGCACCGCACGGTGCCCGTGCCTTTCCACCAGACCTGACGCAACGGCCACGGCTGGGAATTGGGACGCACCGTAGGTGGCCGCGCACGAAGAGCCGGCTCACGGTCCCGCCGACGCCACCACAGGTACCGCGATCCAGAGGGAGGTGAACGCATGTCGCGCAGCCACCGTCCAGCCGAGCTTCCGTGGCCACCTATTGTGCGGTTTCGCAGGAAGGTGTCGTCTTTATTTTTCTGGCGAGGCGGTCGTGCCGTGCGTTCAGGCGCCCTGGAGGACCGGTGGACGTCGGCCCTCGGTTCTCATCAGAATTTGGGTAGAGCTGCGTCAGCTCGCCAAATTAGATCTCTAATCGCAAAGCTCGCCTGCGGAACTTCACGCATTCGCCATTTCGAATGATTTTTTGATGTGCAAGCCCCATTTTTCACATGATGTACCAAAGCCTTCATACGAACACAAAACAGTAATTACAGACTGCCACAGGCGATGGCTGCAGGCACGGTAACAACCCTCGCTACATGCTATCTGCTACTTCCTAGATGCTACCAACCAAGCACTCGCAGCTCAAACCACTCGATGGAAACATAGCCCTCCTACCCGCAGTCCCACAGCTGTTCGGTGCTTCAGGAATAATTCCATGTCGTTGGCATCCTTGTGGACTGGATAGGGGGCGCATTTCGCACGTTGACGTCAAGCGGCAACATCCGGTACTCGATATCGAGGTCCTTCAAGACCTTGATCATCTCTTGGAGCACCAGCTCCCTCCTCACGAACCTCATCCCCATGTCCTGGAAGTTGAGTGTGTGCCGGAGCCATATGGACACTTTCAGCTTGTTGGTGTCATCTACGTCACGGAGGACAACCATCGCACCCGGGTACCAATGTTCCTTCTTGCTGTCGATGTAACTGGAATTTACAAGAGAAAATGTTGATTAGCTCAATGTGGTAAGATAAGCAGCAAATGGCATCTCAAATGCCTAACTAATCTTATGACCCAGTAGCAAGGCCTAACTAATCAATTTTGGCAATAATGATAAATTTATAGGTTTCATGTCCTAATTCATGGTTCATACACATTAGACAGGGCAGGCACTATCTTTTCTGACACTGCCCTACATTCCAAATACCACTAGCAATAGAAGGAAATTCTCAAGAATGCATTTTTACATTCATAGTCAATCCGCCCATAGTTCAACAAGTCAGATTTGGTCAAAACAGCTGACATAAGAACTTCGATACATACCGTAGTATTCTTTCCTTCATGAGGGCCAGTTTCTCCACTGGTGTGGCAACATGAATAGAAAAGTCAATTCCTTCTCCCATATCAGGACTCCTGTAGTAATTCATAATCGGTTTGGTGGCAAGTACACTGTTTGGATAATAGATCTTCAGGTTATCGTATCGGAGAAACACTGTAGTCATTATATTCATTTCCTCAACCACCAACTGAAATTCAAGTAGTTAAAAGTGAAGTGAATTAGTGTGAGGTAATATGTGATGAACCAGAGCAAGAAGAATATTCACTACCTGAACTTCTTCAATTTCACAACGGTCACCAACATCAAAAGGATGCATCACAAACAGGAACACAATAGCCTCAAAAATTGTCTTCAAAGTATTCCCAAATACGAAAACTGCCAAAAGAAGCTGTGAACTGAGGAAGACAAAGAAATGTGTGGTCGCTATACCCAGAATAAGAAGAGAGAGCGCAAACACAATGATCACAACAACAACATTAGCCATCTGGTTGAGCTTGTTCACTGCAGTTTTTGTATCATTAAGTGTTAGGGCAAGAGATTTGCGCTCCCTAAATGCATTCACCTACAGAAGAATCCATATGACAATGTCAGGAAAGGCATCTTCAGAACTCGTTATAATCCTTATTGCAAATTAAGAAGTGTGGTGACAAGATCATTACCACCCAGTTCTTGAGAGACCTCTTGCTGACCCTGCTGTGCTCCTGTGCTCCTTCAAAGAGATTCATTGCTTTGGTGGCTTCTTCCTGCCTCATGAAACGCAACAAGTCTGACAAGTATATGTACCTGCATTATTCATACATTCATGATAAAAAATCTAAATAACCAAGTTGCCATTACACTTTGAAATGCGACATATGGAATATTCAAACGACGTTCTTCTGAACTTCTGTAATCCCTATTTTTAATAAGCATCAAACAACTGCAGTGCACTACTTAAGTCATAACAATTAACATAGTATCTCTAAGATATAATTCTACCATCAGTCCACATCATGAGCTAAAAATTCCTAAACTATAGATAAACTGCAGTTGTTTATCTGATCTAGTCGTCTGGACAATATAAAAATTAACAATGATGGAACTTGCAAATTGAAAGCTAATAACATTTTAGACAGTGAAGAAATACTTACTTGGAGCCAGGCTGCGCTACATTGTGGAAGATCTTCCTGGCGGCCATCTTCGCCTCATATTCATTGTGTATTTGTGTCGCTGACTCATCCCCCTCGCCCGTTGCCTGGTGTATCTGCTCATCCATTGTCGTGAGTGTCCCAAACCGAACAATCCTCATTAACCTCTTCATGTTCCAAGCTGAGATGTTTTTCTGGTTGAGCCTATGGAGCTTGTCAATAGTGATACCCTCATCAATCTGGCGCTCTGCTTTCTCCTTCGACAGCTGTTTGCTCCCTTCTCCCTTAGACATTACCCCCGAAAGCCCAATGGCCCTTTGCCCCGACAAACTCTTGGTCGGCACCGCAGCACGGAGCTCATTCGGGATGGTTGCGCCATCACGTTGGAGCTCATGCACCTCAGCAAGCACCTGGTTTTCATCAACTAGTGGCGCCCCAGAGAGTGTCTCAATGACATATTGGTTGAACAATGCCTCCTGAATCCGATCGAAGTATGTCGAGACATGGAAGGACGAGGCCAGCACCTTGAGCAGCAGCGTCTTGACAAGGCGAATGAGCGCGGCAACGAGGAAGCAGAATAGTATCTTCGTCACGTATGGCAGCACCGGCGTGTTTGTCTCCCGCTGGACGTTCTTGTCAAACAAGAAGTGCCAAGAGGCGAGCACCAGGCCGAGCCAGAGCGTGTTCTGCACGGCGCTGCGCACGCCATACACAAAGTAGAGCACGCGCTTCCGCAGCAAGAAATTGCGTTCGACACAGAACACAGCAATCCGGATGACCCAGCCGGAGACGAGACGGCCGCAGATGAGCACAAACACCAGGAGCTCCCACTTCCAGAGGTGCAAACCCCACACCTTCTTCTCGGACAAGGTCCTTATGCGCAGGCTGCAAGCCAATGCCGCGATGATGAGTACCAAGCTGACCCACTGCAGGATGGTGAGCGCGTCCAGCTTCCCACGCTTGAAATCGTCGGGGATGTCCTCGTCCATGAATGGGTCGTCCTCCTCTTCGTCCATGAGACCCGACTTGCCTACGGGCCCCGACTTGCCGATGTGTCCCGACTTGCCGATGTGTCCTGACTTGCCGGTCATAAGCCCCGACAGGACCTGGCCGGACTTTGTAGGAGTCCGCGAGACAGACGACTTCCGCTCCTCGTCGACGGCGGGAGCCGTCGCGGGTGCCGGCTGCGATTGTGGCGGCGGATCCATGAGCCGGGAGCGCGTCTTGGCTCGTAGCAATGGTCCCGCTGCAGTCGAAGTGGAGGTGCACCGTATGACCTCGCCGTCGTCGCCGGCTCGCCTACGGCTCTCGCCGGCGTCGGAGTCGGAGTCGGAGGACGAGGAGAGGCGCTTATGGGGGTCCTGGAAGGAGACGCGCGCCTCCCGTTCCAGGGAGTTGGAGAAGGACGGCTGCTCGCGCAGCTGCGCCGGCCTCCCGAGCTCCTCCATCTCCAGGTCGAGGTCGAGCGACAGCTCGGCGCCGGAGGCCGCCTGTCTCCGGAGGAAGTTCCCGATGAGGCGCGTGGGCGGGTCCTCGCCGCACTCCCCCGCGGCGTTCGCCGGCTGAGGCGACAGCGAAGGGGACGACGCCTGCGACGAGGACGGCGGCTGTGGCGGCCGGTTCTTGAAGCTGAACGCCTGGCCGCTGCGTCCGCCGCCTTCCCCCTCGCCGCCGCCATCATTCTTCCAGAACTCGTAGCTCCCCTCGTGCCACACCTTGGCCGGCGATCGCGGCGAGTTGGTCCCGCTCGACCACGCCCTGCTCGCTGAGTTGGTGTTCGAGCTCGCATTCCCCGCCCCGCCGCCCTCCGCGCCTTGGAACGCGAACGGCGCGTGCCCGTTGCCGTTCCCGTCAATCTTCACAACGACCTCCCGCCTATCGCCGCCGACGCCGCCGTCGGCCAGTATGGGCCGCTCCTCGTGCTGCTGGTCCAGCACCCCCGACCCGGACTGCGACGAGGACTTGCCCGACCCGTACGACCTCAGGCCGCTCTTCCGCCGCGCCTGGTCCATCGCCGCCGACCTAGCAACACCTACCCCAAAGAGAGCTAGCTCCTCCCCTTTCTGCTACTCTTAGCCAGCACTCGTAACTCGGGGATTAATGCTGCGTCGCCGTCTTAGTGCTCGCGCTGCGGTATTAGGGAGACGATGGAAAGTTCGGGAACAACGTGGAGCGGCTGCGATCTGCCAACGCTGGGCCAGCTTTTCGCCGCCTCACTGTGTCGGGGCGCGCGCGGGGGCCGCGTTCCATGTAGATGTAGGCCAGCGCCGGCACGCACGCTGAACAGCGCGGGGTTCGGTGGCCTCGTCGCGTACGTGTCGTGGCATGGCAACGATTCGGTACGGGATTAGGAGCAGGGTCCTTAGAAAATTGGGTCAGTGGTAAGCAAAGATTTGGGTTTGTGATTTTGTATATACGGCCGAATCCTTTGTGGGCGAGACTAGCGGCGCAGAGCGGGGGAGAGCCGGGTGCGTGTCCTAATTAGCAATCGGTAATTAGGAAGTGTGATTGACGAGGGCGACAAAGGGACATAATTGTCCCGTAAAAGAGGGAGAGAAAAGTGAGGTGGTAATTTAGATTTTGCTCATTTTTATTTGAGTTTCTGATTTATTTTTCACTACTCATAAATTTTATTTTTAATAATTTTTTTTGCTGTTTTTTGAGTTTTTTTTTCTAGTTTTGTTTTCACGTATTCGTTTTGCATTGTCCGTGATGGTCTAACCTGTTTTTTCTATTTTTAAAATTTTTAATTTTAGTTAAGTCAAATTAGTCACTATCAGCTACAGTAGAATTTCAGCTATAAACTATTTTTTTAGTCCAAACGAGCTACAGTAATCAGGGCGCTAAGGCGGCGTGATGGGATGCTGTGGTGGTTGGTCTCAGGCAGCGTCGAGTGGGAAAGGGTTGTGATGGTTCTCACGGTCGTGGTAATCTCGGGCCGTGCCGGCCGTGTTTTAAGGATTCGGGAAAAGGTGTGGCGCCACCGATACAGGGCCATATGTGCACGCCCAACATGTGATCGCTGCTTTCTGGTCCGTCTCTAGCCTCAACTTCTCAAGTGCATCACGCCACCACTAATGGCCACTTCTTGGTTACTGTCATATAATCTCGTGATCTAGATGGCCATCATACGGTTGCACATGAGTTGGATCTGGAATAGAGTACGGTGATATACAGCCGATCCTTGTTTTATTTGGCAGGAAATGAACCAAAAAAAAGGGGTAAGTTTGTCCTAATCAGGGTACAGTGATTAGCCCGCATCTGATCAGGCCAGAACAAGTACCAGCTAAGTGTAGGGTGGGCGCGCGACGTGGAGCAACACGACGAGCGAAAACGTGTATATCCTATGTTAGCTGCGATTGTTTACATTTGGTTCACGGGAACCATGCAAGATCGTTGTACATGCAGGACAGGTCATCCATTCTTTCCGTCAGTCTCGCATCATGTGTGTCCTCCCCTTTCCTACCAGTCGCTTGACTAGAGACTAAAGGAAGCACAGCGACGTCGCATTTATTCGAAGATAAGCTAGCTGACCCGTTCTGGGTTCTAACCAGACCACGATGCCGGTAAAGAAATGCTCTACCGGTCTACTCTCACCTTCCATTCGACGGAAAAAGAGCGCGACGTGTACGAACGAAGCCTCGCGAGAAACAAGCAAAGGTGCGTCCATACGCAGGACGACGTAGAGTTGCATCTGTGTCGAAAGCTTTGAATCAGGATCCGGGGGAACGCACGCGGCCTGAGCTGGCGCGTAGCAAGTTAACAACCGCGGGTCCTGTGCTTCCCAAATGGTGCCAGCTGCGTTACGCTTCGGCCGTGCAGGGCCCTGCAAATGTGGGCAGATCGGCAGCTGTACACCGGACTCTGAGAGCGCGGCGGGCAAGTAGGCTACTGGAACGGCGGTGTTTCTCCTCTCTTGGGTCCGTTTATTTTGATTCGAGTTTCTGGTTTCTAGTTTATTTTTTATTATTTCTAAATTTTATCTTTTCTGATTTTTTTAGCATTTTTTGGTTTTTTTTGTCAATTTTTTTCTATATTCATTTATATTATTCGTGATAGATTAATCTGTTTTTTATTTTAAATTTAGTTACGTCAAATAGATCACTATCAGTTATGATATAATTTTAATTAGCTGTAGTGTAATTTCAGTTATAAGTTATTTTTTTTAACCCCAATCGAGCGGCACCGCTATTGTCTTGTTTCGTACCGGATGGACGCGGCAGCCCGGCAGGCCACGGTTCCGCCGCTATGATTGCGGAGGGTGAACAGGTGTATGGGTCAAAACACGCCGATTGTCGCGTGCTTCCGCGGAAATCGTAGGGGGGTTTGGCGTCTTTCCTTGACAGTGATGCGCCCATGCAAGACGCGCCTGCTGTTTTCAGAAGAGGCTGTGTTTTTGGCTTTTCGGCGTCGTCGCGTTACGTCGTGAGATTTGTTACCTTCTGGGAGTTTGGTTTGTTTCTTTGTGTTCATCAAGGAGAGGCGAACACGAATTTCGAAGTAGTTATGAGCAGATCAAGGGCCTCTTTGATTCGAATGATTTTTGTAGGATTTTGGACGAAATCGATTCCCATAGGATTTGACACTACAACACCTTTGGAACACAGGGATCGGTCTAAGGAATTCCATAGGATTGTGGTAGCAACTAGTAAGGTGCGCGGGTATCATTCTTAAAACACGTTCAAATAACTTAATAACTGCTACAGTGACCAGTCGCACATAGTTGCTACCGTACTCCTCACAACTACAACCGCAACCATATACCTCGACTCCACGCACACGTACCATGACCACGACCACAAGCTTCAAGTCCTTCAATTGTAGCTTCGACCATAGTTTTGATCACGTCTTCGACCACGGTGTCTTCGACCACATCTCACGATCACCGCTGCTTGACCACGACTTCTCGGCCACGTCTTGTCGATTACTTCATTGACTACGGCTTGTCGACCATAGTTCCTCGACTGCATCTCTGACCAAACAAGTATTCGAACACCGACCGTCTTACTGTAGCTGTGATTGTGGCTTCAACCTCGGCATCGACCATGTCTTTCACCATGGTTTCGACCACGGCTTGTCGATCACTGGCTTCGACCACTAGTTTCGACCAATGGCTACGACCACAATGTTCGACCACTGGCTACGACTACTATCTTCGACCACTGGCTATGACCACAGTGTTCGACCACTAAGTACTCGACTATGACCACGCTCAACAACAAGATTATATCCAACAATGAAAGATGCACCTTGAATTGACCTATTCATTTATATGGCTAAAAAAATCTTGAAGAAATATGTACCAAGCAAAAACAAAGACAAGAATAGAGGGGAGGCATGGAAATACGACAGGGTGTAAAGACAGATAGGGATGTGTAGAGGAAAGGGAAGGGAGAATGAGGAGTACACCAAGAGGATCAGCGACCTCGTTGCGGCTGGCTACCAGCGACTGCTGCCTCATCGAGCCACTGCCTCCCACCGTGATCGCTGCGCCATGCCAAACGTTAAGTAGTCTTGTTGTACTGCTCCACGTCAAAATTGCCCAATGGCAATGCATGCCAATAAAATCCTAGATGGATGGCAAGGTCATGAGATGGGAAACGCAAAAAGTACACATGCAAGGATAAATTTTATAATTTGATGTGTTGATTGTGAAATTCACCCTGCTAAGAAAGAAGAAGAACTCACCCTACTCCAGTGCTTCTCCATCCCAAACTTTTCTAAATGGCCATGCATGTCAACAAAATCTAGATGGGTTGCAAGCTTATGAGACAGGGGATTCTGAAAAGCATACATGCAAGGATAGATTTTTAACTTTTTATGGAGTTGATTTGGAGAACAGGAACACACTCTGTAGATTCATAGAGGGCCAGCAGAAACAGGGGTTGTAAAATACTGGCATGGCGCGGCCCAATTCCCGGGTCAGTAGACACTATCAAAATCAAAATTGCAAAACATCGACTCAACAAAAGAGAATTTCGAACCCTATTATAACTTGAGATTGACAACCACTCGCCCGAAAGTACTCCTAGCCATCAGATCTCATTTAGATGGATTTCAGACGTCTAATTTGGCGCAAACAAAAAACCATGAAAACTTCATCTCAGGTGGCGATCCCGGCGCCTGTTAGCTTGTTAGAGCTCTAGCTTGGAAGAGGAGGAGGAGGCGACGGCGATGGAGACCTCCCTTGAGTACGAGCAGTGGCAATCTCGGACCAACAGATGGCGTTGGAGCTCGGGGCACCGTGATTGCAACCTGCTTCTAAGGCTTTGGAAGTGTAGGAGGGAGAGAAGCTCTTCTCTGGTGGCTATCTATGGTCACCACTGGCTTGTCGAAGCTCTAAATTGGTGGAGGAGAGAGGAGGAGAAGGATGATCCAAAATGGTAGTATTCTTGATTTGGTGCAATAAAAATTTGTGAACCGCAACAAATAGTTCTCATGATTGCAAAAAAAATTTATTCGATGCAATAAACACAAACACAAACTAAAAATTGTATAATAAATGAAAACTATTGTGGCAGCAAATACAGAAATCTGTTGGAACAAAATTAAAACATTGTTACAACAAAACAAAAAACCACTAAATCAACCATAACATTTTTAAGAGAGTGCTATAACATTCAAAAATAATCACTACAACAACTTAACTTACTGGTGCCAACATTTTAAACAGACTCGGCGTAGGAGGAGGAGAAGGTGGCCAACCCACATGCCACCACATCACCGACCAGATCTAGTGGCCCGTGTACCATATTCTCGTCATCCCTGATCATGCCACTGCTGAGTTCACTGTCTACGTGGAATCGTCATTGCCAGGGACGATTAGTGACCGTGGAACTCGAGAGAGACGGAGGCAAGGAGGCGTTTCTTTGGTGGCAGGCTCCTGGGAGGCGAAGTCCAGCAATCAGTGAAACACCAGAACGAGTGAGTCATGAGAAGCGGTGGAGGTAAAGATGGAGAGAGACATAGTAGAGCAGGTGAATGAGATAAAATTAGAAATGAAAGGTTGGAAGCGAGTAGGTAGTCACTCAGGGCCTGTTTGGTTGCCCGCATGGAACTTGGCTTGCATCAGCTCATGCAATAGATGTGTGTTTGGTTGCCTGATTGGCTCTCCGAGCCAGGCCCATCTCATGCAAAAGGATGTCCCGAGCCAGGCCCGAGGGAAACGAAGATATCGACCTTCGCTCCTCAGCCTGGCCCGGCGGATGCAGCGCACGGCGCCCGAGGGAAGGAGAGCGGAAGAGGGAGGCGGCGACTCCGCTCGGGTCGGCCGGAGGAGAGCGGAAGAGGCGGCGACTCCGGTCGGGTCGGCCGGATCCGGGCGGAGGGCGAGGAGGCCGGGGAGGCGCCACCGTAGGGCGCCGGCCGGATCTGGGCCGGCGGCGCGCTCCGCTCCACGGCGCCACGCGCCGCGCCGCCGAGAGAGAGAGAGAGAGTGCGTGCGGGAGGGACGGCGGCAGAGAGCCCGAGGCCGGCGGAGGAGCCCGAGGTCGGCACGCGAGCCACCCGCCGCCGCCGTCCGCTGCGGAGGTGAGCCCGAGTGCGGGGAAGGTAGGGCGGCGGGAGAACCACCGCGCGCCGCCGCGCTGGCCGCAGCGCCACCGCACCGCCCGGGCGGAGAAGGTGAGGGGAGGAGGCGGTCGGCGAAATGAGTGGAGGAGAGAGAGACGGGTGAGGAGGGGCGGTCGGCCGAATGAGTGGAGGAGAGAGAGATGGTAGGGCAACCAAACACCATCTTTACTCATACAGCTTCAACAGATACATGCAACCAAACAAGTATATTTGCATGTGCCTAATCAGGATGAGACTAGCCAGGATGAGCCATACGAGCTGGGTTGAGAAGATACGGGCAACCAAACAGGCCCTCAGTGGATGGACCATCTGAGCGTCCTATTCTCTCTCTCGGTATGGTACGTGTTCACGGTAGCGATTCCGGCTGTGGGCAAGCAGCCCAACTCGGAGAAAGCCCACTGTCAATTTCCCAAACCAGCTATGGAGTAATGCCTGACCACACCGGCCCACTAACCAACGTCTAGGCTTCTAGGCTCTAGGGTTCGTTCCTCCGGCCTGGGTTGCTTGTCGGAACAGGAACCCCAAGACCACCGCCGGTTTCATCTCAGCACTCGCTCCCGCACCCAAGGTAATCCTCCTCTCCCATCTCCATCTTCCCTCTGATTCGATTTGCTTCTCTCACGATGCGATCACCCCTCACTGCATTCTGATCGATCCATCCTCCTCGTTACAGGTCCCCTCGGATTTGTCTCATCGATTCCTGTGCCCCGAAGGCGAATCGCTTTGGCTTAAAGAGAGGCGTGTGTGTTCTTTAAGGTAGAAATGCCTTGTTTTCCGTTTTCCACGGGTAGCCTTTTCCGGTGATTTTTTTAGATAATTTGAGAGATTTTTTTTCTGCGAGGAAGATAATTGAGAGATTGTTTCCTGAGATTTCCGATTATGTGGTTTGTTGTAGGATCAACTGCTCAAGTTTTTTTTTTATTTGTGATGACAACTGCGATTCATGAAGCACGCATGTAGTGGGCCTGATTAGCATAGTTGGAATCTGCATTAGTGTGGGATAAAGTTGCAATTTTGCATCCAAAAGCCAAACTAAATGCCCTGAATTCATGGGAGTGATCTTGCAAACCACTTTATCTTCTAGCCCAGTTCTTTTAGGTCGGTGCTTTGAAGCTAATATAGTTAAACTGCAGTGCGTATAATCTGCAAATTTGATTTCGGTTGCATCAGCATTGAGGATGTGAAATGTGATTTTGTCCAAACCAGTAATTTTGTGTTTGTCGATATAGAGTTAGATGCATAGTTTGTGTATGATGAGGTTAATGCAATAAGTATTGCTGAAGGCAATAAAGAGGTTAGTAGGCCTTCTTAGTTTTTTTATTCGTTCGTTTCATTTTCAGACTTTCAGTTGAACACTGCTATTCATGCTTTACTGATAACATGTCTAATATTTTAGCATTTTCGTTAATAGAAGAACATCTTGTCTTGGTCCTTATGATATTTGTGCAATGTTAGCTTGTGAAAAGTATGAGTTCCACATGGTTTCTATCTCTTTTCTATCCCATGAGCCTGAATATGTTATTAGCAAAATATGACTTCTTGAATCTAAGGTAGCAGTTTGCTTGCTCGGGAAGCCTTTTACTATTCTCTAGTCCATATATAGCTCATTTGTTTAACTGAATTTTTTTGCCACCTATGAGAGTGAGTGGTCAAATTTCATTCCATTTTGTATAACAGGTGTGGAAGCTGGGGCGTGCTGTGATAGTCAGGAATGGAAGTAGGTACAGTGAAGGATGGATTTGATCGTGTTGTTAAAAAACAGAAGGTTACATCCTCGAAATCTATAGAGGTGGTGAACCAAGTTGAGAAAGAAATCGAGCAGGCAATTGCAGCTATCCAGGCAAACAGCACAGGTGGGGAGGCTGCATCAAACCTGAACCATGAAGTTCTTCTTAATCTGAAGAATAAACTGAAAGAGATAGTCCCAGTGAAGCAACTTGAAAGCTGCCAGAAAGAAATGAACAATGCTCTCAGCAGGTGGGTCAATACCACAGAGAAATTCTTCACCCATGATATTTCCAAAGCTTACAAGAATGTAGAAATGGAACCACATCTACTGAATGAACTTATTGCAAACCATCTATATCGCCAGGCCCTGTTTGACATAGGTGATAACTTTGTTAGTGAAGCCAATTGCCCAGCAACTTTGAAACTGAAACAACTATTTCAGGAGATGTATGGAATTCTCGGTGCATTGCAGGCTGGGAAGCCTGAGCCAGCTTTGATTTGGGCCATGAAGAATCATGATACACTACTGCAAAATGGTTCCTGTCTTGAGCTCAAGCTTTACCAGTTGCAGTTTGTTGAGATACTTAAACAAGGGAACAGAGATGAGGCTCTACAGTATGCTAGGGCATACCTTGCTCCATTTGCTACCATACACAAGGCTGAGTTCCAGAGGCTGGTAGCCTCCATATTATGGGCTGGGCGGCTTGACCGGTCACCATATGCAGAGTTCTTATTACCAACAAACTGGGAGAAGCTCGCTGAGGAGTTTGCTCAACAGTTCTGCAATGTGATGGGTCAATCCTCCACAAGTCCTCTGGGTATGGCGGTGGCAGCGGGAGCTGAAGTATTGCCAATTTTGCTTAAACTGATGACTGTACTAACTGCAAAGAGAGAGTGGCAATCTATGAAGCAACTCCCTTTCCCACTGGACCTCAGTAGTGAGTTTCAGTTCCACTCCGTGTTTGTCTGCCCTGTGCTCCGTGAACAAGGTAGTGATGATAACCCACCGATGCTTCTGCCTTGCGGGCATGTCTTGTCGAAGGAGTCAATAGTGAAGTTGTCGAAGAACAGCTCCCGATCTTTCAAGTGCCCATATTGCCCGATGGAAGCGATGGCACCAGAGTGTAAACAGCTTTATATATGAGAATTTTATCAAATATGATTGGGCATTCAGTGCAGCAGCCTTTGTTCCTTTCAAGAGTGCAACCTTGTTTATCATCTCTAGGAGAATCTCGAAATTTGTTGAGATTTGCGAAGGCAATATTGTATCAGGTGTGCTCCCGTCTGGTATATAGCTTGAAACAGATACAACAAGAACCGATTGGGTGATGTTGTTTGAGATTTACTTTGAAGTGCCGACGAAACTTTACTGAGATGTTTCTAGTTGCCATGCTTTACTGAGATGTTTCTAGTTGCCATGCTCTTAATGGACCTATTGATGGTTTTTAGTAAAACTTTTGAGTTCGTCGCTCTGGGTATATAAAAAGATGTAAGCTACTTCTACACAGAGTTGCATTTGAAATCCTAATTCTGCTCTATCTGCATCATTTTTTGGGGAAAAAAAGATCTGGCGCTTTAGACCAACTCGGCCATCTCAACAATATCGCTATGTATAAATCGGCTCGCGGCCGAGGACTGAAGAAAATGGAAGACATCTTGAGTCTTGTCTAGGATCACGATGTCGTTGGTCATCTTCCATCACATGCTTCATTAGGGGAAAGAGCAATTTTTATTTGTTGACTGGTATTTTTTTTTCCTTAGGCCCCGTTGGCACAGCTCCATCACCAACTCCTGGAGCTGTTTGGAGCCGTTTTGTGCCAAACGGGTAAAACAAAATAGCTCCATCCAAGGAGTCCCATAAAACATGCTGAGACAAAAGATATGTACGAGATGGAGCTGAAAAAAGTAGCTTCACCCGGTTCCATCCGCAGGCCCGCATGCCACTGCCCTTGTACTTTTGTGAATTTACGCGATCTGCCACCGGCTCTTCTATTCTCCCGTTTCCATTCCTCTGTTCGGTCTTCTCGTCTTCGACCGTGAAGGGAGCGCCGCCGCCATTAAATATTGATTGCTAATATTTTGTGTTATTTTAAATTTTAATTTTTTTTGAATTCAAATTTACTCGGATGAAAAATCATGTAGAAACATACAGCTACAAGCCAAATAGACAGGGGTATATTAGACAATTGACATCTCTCAACCATGCATGATAAAACAGGTGGAGCTGTTTTGCCAAACAGTCTACCAAAACAGCTCCAGCTCCACCGGTGAAGCTGTTCGTGGAGCTGAAGTAAAAAAAATAGCTCCACTTGTGAAGTGGAGTCGTGCCAAACGGAGTCTTAGTAGTGAAACTCTAGCCTCCGTGAACTCGGGCTCTAACCCGCCGCTATCACCGGTCAGAGCATAGATCATGATACAGACTCAAAAACATGAAAAGAAAAACGACTAATGGATAAAGGAAAAATCATGCAAGCTTTCTTTAGCAAACCCCTGTGAATTTTTAAGGAAAAAAGTTCAGTTGCAAAAGGAAAGAAGAACTCGACTACGGATATTTAGGATTTCCAAATACTTCACTTAAGACTTGGCATGGTAAGATCAAACCACATGGGATCAAGGCGTCGCACCAACCCCCGTAGGGTTCATCGTTCCGCCCAACCATAAATCTTGCATTAGCCAACGAGGGAAACAAAAGGTAGGCAGGGGGAATATAGTCGTGTTCTTTTGAGCTATAATTGATGGTTTTTATCTATATCTTTTGATACGGTAGAGACGTCTATACGAATGGTGTATATGGTTTTGAGCTCAAAAAATTGTTGTAAGAATCCGTTTTAAGAAGTCGTTATGTTTGTTTCGACTTTTAAAGAAGTCAAAAGCCAAAAAAAACAATTGGTGGATTGGAACCAGAGGCGAAAACTCATTTTTTATAGAGAAGAAGTGGAGCCGTGGAGGGGACTGGAGGAGTTGGGGTGTTCGGTTGCCCGCATTCTGCCCCTTGGCCATGGGATGCGATGATTGGTCATCTATGTCCGCACGTGGGCCTGACCCGTGGGTTGCAACAGGAGTTGTGGTACATGCCTCCCTCCAATCTCCATGGCTAAATTCAAGACTCAAGCAAAGGCAGGAGGCATTCTCACCCACACCTATGAAAGGGTGACCACAAACTTAGGTTCATGCAGTCAGCCGAACAAATTATCTCGCATCTGATTTCTACATCCACCTTTCAGTTCGGGCACAGAAACAATTTCTCTACTTAACTATGCTACAGAGATACATGCAAGCCGCCAATCCCCACAGCCACAGCCTGGGCCACTGAGCTAGACTCGCTGGTAGAGGCCAGTCCTAAGGTCATGCGGGCAACCAAACTCCCCCATACTGTACTTCATGCCACGCCGCGCTTGACCTGAGGCCTGCGGGCGAGTGGTGCGTCGGGCCTCACAGAGTCGAGACTTACAGTTGGGCTGAGTTAGTTCGAAATGGTTAAAATTGGGCTGAGTTAGTTCGAAATGGTGTGCTGAGCCCAGCAATGGCTGGGGCCATTGCTCTAACCAGTAGCCAAGCCTGCCCCCACGTTTCACCGGCGCCCTAGTAGGCTAGAGTTACGCGGTCATTTATCCGGCCGATCTCGAGTCGAACTTGAGACGAGCGAAACACGAGTAATTCACGAGTCTTTAGCTTTTATCTACCATAAGCTTAGCCAAGCTGCGGTCTATCTTGTTCTTAGGCTTAAACCATTGTCTTATTTATAAGCCCGGTGTGATTTGGACAATACAATTGATAAAAAATTTGAAATACATATGTATACACTTTAAAGAGTCATGCTTAGCAATAATGAACCGAGCTTTTCGAGCTCGAGCTCGATAAGCTTGCGAGCTTCAGCTCAAGCTTGAGCTTGGCTTGTTTATAATTCGAGCCGAACTCAAGTCAAGTCTAAGACGAACCGAACCCGAGTAGCACACGAGTCTCAAGCATTTTTTACAGCCCTACTCGCACTCCATCGCCACAGGCGCACGCCCTCGCGTCCTTGATCACCAAATAGGAGGCCGCGAGGCCGGAAACCCGTTGCGCTTCTCCCACCACCCCACCCACACACAGGCTGACACGCCCACTGCACCGCGCCGTGCGGCTGGCTCCCGAGATGGGACGGCACGCCAAGACGGACTCCGACGTGACGAGCCTGGCGCCGTCCTCGCCGCCGCGGTCGCCGCGCCGCCTGGCGTACTACGTGCTCAGCCCCGATGCCTCCCACCCGGACGTCGTGGCCTCCGGCGGCGGCAGGACCGCAGCCGAGAAGATGTCGCTCGCGGGTTCCACCCCCACCGAGTCGCCGCTCCACTACCACTTCCACCACCACCCCGGCGCCGCCGTGCACCACTCCCGCGAGTCCTCCACCGGCCGCCTCCTCTTCTCCGACCAGCTCCGCTCTGGCGGCGCGGCGGGGGGCGCACCCTGGCGCCGCCTCGGGCACGTTAGCGGCGCCGGGAGCGTCGGGGATGAAGACGAAGACGACGAGGCAGGGCCGGCCGCGGCGGCGTCGCTGTGGAGGTGCTACTCCCTCGGGGCCTTCGCGTTCGTGGCCGTGTTCGCCTTCTTCTTGCTCGTGCTGTGGGGCGCGAGCAAGTCCTACAAGCCCCACGTCGTCGTCAAGGTCCGTCCCTCTTCTTGCCACTGTCTCCTTACTCCTGAGTCTCGATCGGTTCTTAGTTGTCATTAGCCGCACCGCGAGTAGATTGTAGAGTGTACATTTCAGGTTTTTGGCTTCGTTTTCTAAAAAAAAGCGGAGATTTATAATTGCACTGCAACTCTGTATACTTTGGCTTGCGATTAGTTTAGCTACCACTAACTTCACCTTACGCTGTACTGCAATCCGCCAAACCTTACTATAACCTCCGAGAAATCGGTACTACTATCCTGATCATCCCTCTTTTCCATTCAAGAAAAGAAAGAAGCTGTACTTCCAAATCTGAAGGCATGCAATTACTAGGTGATTATTCCTGCCAATGATTACATCGCAAACTTCAAATTTTGAAGTGTATTTGGGCAAGAAACATCTGTACAACCTAAGGCCCACCTCAAAGCATTGCAAACAGTGCTCCGGTACCCCGTGGACAGCATGCGGATATTGCGACTAATCTGCTCGTCGTTATGTTCGTGCCACCAAAGCAATTACTCGAGTGCTCGTTTGTCTGTGTGCGATGGCGATGCAGAGCGTGGTGTTCGAGGCGTACCACATCCAGGGCGGCACGGACCGGACGGGCGTCCCCACCAAGATGATGTCGGTCAACGCGACGGTCAGGCTGCGCTTCCGCAACCGGGGCACCTTCTTCAGCCTCCACGTCACCTCCACGCCGTTCCTCCTCTTCTTCGACGACCTCACCGTCGCCTCAGGACGGGTACGTGCGTCCGCCCTACCTTATGACCCCTCCTTAATTGCGTCGTGCCTGGATTGGAATTCGAAGGTGACGTGAACGCTACGTTTTCCTACACTCCCCCTGCTTAATTAGGTTATAAATCTTGCACAGTTATTGCTAGTAACGGCGTAACAACTCTGCAAACAAACTGGGTGACCACACTCTAGTAATTTCGATATATGGTGAGTTCTTTCGGCTGCGGCTGATAATTTATAGCTATAACTGATGATTCTTAGTTTTAATATAAATATTTATACGAATGAACCAAATGCTAATAAGTCGTTTTGAAAAGACTATCCCGATATACCATTCCCAAAATGCGGCGAAGAAATCATCATATTTATTTGTTCTGGAGAAGCCATAAGCTGAAAAAAAGAAAGCATATGTTGAATATAAGTAGATAGCTGGTGTTTGTCAGATGTTAAGTGAGTC
Source organism: Dendrocalamus sinicus (assembly GCA_036346575.1). Classification (NCBI taxonomy): domain Eukaryota; kingdom Viridiplantae; phylum Streptophyta; class Magnoliopsida; order Poales; family Poaceae; genus Dendrocalamus; species Dendrocalamus sinicus. Next base: position 38,878,667 of record CM070645.1, on the reverse strand, counting down.
GGGCTCACTGGCTCAGGTTCAGGCTTGATGCACCATACATATGCTGAATTGCATAAATCAAAAAAAGGTAGGAACATGTAAGGTACATAGGTAAACAGAAACGAGAAAGATTACGAGGAAGAATGCTAGCAATATGCCGTGGTAGTTTAATCAGAATTGGATTTGTATTTGTGAGGTTTGGGCTGCTTTTAGTATATAGGGCAATCAGATTGCTCAATTGCTATCCCAACCACGATGATACAATAGGCTGTGCAATTTTTTGCCGGCTTAGCGCCTCAGCTTTTAGCATTCCCATGAACATGGTAGTAGTGTGATCATGTTATTTTATGTTTTTGGTTTTTGGTTTTTTTGCTGGTTTCTTGAAGTGGAATTTTCAAACGGTTTCATGAACTCAAAACCGTGTGCACCATTCGTGTTGGTGCCTTCACCATCTACTAACATCTCGAAAAATATAGACAAAGATTATTAGCTGTAGCTCAAAAAACAGGCCCTATATATATCCTATGGCCTAGGTACTGGAGAAAGCAAACCTAACATCATAGTTCCCTCCTTATTTGTCATTGTCCTTGATTGTTTTTGGTGACAATACACTTAAAATAGTGTAGGACTGTGGTCGAGGGGTGAATAGGAGCCTCTAAAATTTTCTTCTAAAGTATTCCAAGGTTTTTTCACTCATAACTATGAGAAACTAAAGACCAGAGCCTTAACATGCACAATAAAAATGAACACAACAACCCAAACCAAAAATCAGAATGGGTTGTAGAAATATTTGAGTCAGATTATCAGATAAGTTGATTGGGTCGGATTATCCAATCAAGTCAGATGATTCGGGTCAATGCAACGAAAAACATCAGCGCACAACGCAAAACCAAAACAAGTACAACTCTCAAACCAAGGCTCCAAATGATTTGAAATTTAATACACAACTTTCGTATGACCTTAGTAACCTATTCCAATCAACAATATCAAGGCCATTGTCAAAGTTCTAATCTTTATCCATTTTAAGAGAAGTTGCAACAAAATTGAGCAAAACACAAGAACTTGAGCCAAGACTTGCTGGTAGGTAAAAGATAGTCAAGGTGATCTTGGATCTACTCCCACACATAATAGCAAGAACTCATGCCAAAAGCCTTTAAACCAAAGAATCCAAGATTTGACCCTTCTCAACCCAACCACCTCTTACACATCCTTAGGAACAAGCAAGATCAAGAAGAGAGAAAAGAAGAGACAAAACCCAAGCAAATCAAGCACAACAAAAGGTTAAAGAACCACAAGACAAAACACTTGTATAAATTTGATAGATATATTGATGCTTGTAGGTGGATATTTACAGACACTCTATATGATGAACAAAACCCTAAGGGCAGGATACACGAAGACAAAGCACGGCTGCAGGAACACTCTATATGATGAACAAAACCCTAAGACAAAGCACGGCTGCAGGAACACTCCGAAACGATTCAAAGCATAAAAAACGTGTTTGCTGCAAAATTGATCCAACCCATGATCTGAATAACCTAGATGATCCAACCCAAGTAATCCTAAAATTACACCTTCACTTGATAAATTATCCACCCATGATCCAAGTGACTTGGATGATCCGAATTACATTAAATTCACCTTGGACATTGTTTGGAGGGATCATCCGCTCTACATGGATGATTCGACCTATTCGGATAATCTGGCCTATCAAGATAACTTCAAATCCATTTTGACTCTTTTAAAAGAAATTTTCAAGTCTAATCAAACCAAAGTGTTAATTAATCATCACAATACATAGAAAAACTTTCACATAGTCTCGCAAATAGATCCCTGTTTAAAAAAACTGGCGTCTCCAATCTTGTCATGCTCGAACCGAGGATGGCATGCACTATCGTTTGCTTCCTCGAGAGACCGGTGATAGGATAGGTCTTTAGGATCTCTAGGTTAGATCTAGCGGGCTATCCTTTTCTCTAGGGTTCTTGAGTGCTACACTGAGAGGGAGAGAGGGAAACCAACCTTCCGACTGCGTGGAGGAGGAGGAGGCCATCTCGGGTTCGGCGGTGAAGATCTGCGCACGCAGCGACGGCAGTCGGGAAGGCGTGGAGCTCCTTGGCGCGGCGGGTCCCGGGCGGTGGCGGCTCGGCGGCGGCGATCGTCGGATGTGGACGCAGAGGAGCGGTGGAGTTTCCGTCGCTCTGGCGCAACCCTCTAGATCGGTTAGGGTTTGTCGGTGGGGTGACGGCGCGCGGTCAACCTCGTGATGCGCGCCGCCCGCCCCCACCTCTGTATTTATAAGCGCCGCGACAGGGCCCACCACCAACGGCCGGGCGCCCCGATCGTAGCGGTCAAGGATGGGCTTTGGTAGTTGGGCCAAAGCCTTGAGATCACTCTAACATTCTCCCCTTGATCTCAATCTATACTTTATCTTTAATTACTTTTGACTTTACATTCCATCACAGATTAGTGCATAGAACATGTCTCATCGTCACGGTCAATCGCCGATAGATTCATGATTACAATACACCTCTCTTTCAAAAAGATTACTTTAATCTTTGGGCCATCTTTTAGTCCAGAATCATAGGCTTTCCTTAAACCCATGCCGGCTACATGTTCTCTCGAACACGTTGGGTGGTAAGCCTTTAGTAAGAGGATCCGCTAACATCTTTGCGGTACTTATGTGCTCAAGACTTATAATTTGATCCCGAACTTTATCTTTCACAACATAGTACTTTATGTCAATGTGTTTGGCACCACTTGACTTATTGTTGTGGGCATACGTTCTGCGGGTTCATTATCGCTTACAACTTAAGTGGTCTATTGATGTCGTCAACCACTTTTAAACCGGGTATGAACTTCTTTAGAGTTCACCGCCCAATAGCCTCATAACATGCTACAAACTCGGCATACATTGTGGGCGATGTAGTGACGGTTTGCTTTGAGCTTTTCCATGATATAGCTCCTCCACAGAGTGAATACATATCCGGATGTAGACTTTCTATCATCTCCGCAAAATCGAATCATATACCCCACTATATGGAGTAAATCTGATCTTCGTATGTCATCATGAGGCCTTTTGTTCCTTGCAAATAACGCAAGACTTTCTTTATCAATTTCAATGCAGATTGCTCGAATCGCCAAGTGGTAACAAATGCTAAGTCGTATGTGTGCACACTTGAGCATCTTGTAAGCTTCCTTAAACCATGAAGCATATGGAACCGCTTTCATTTGATCGATCTCATATGGTTCTGGGCATTGAAAATCCCCATATCTGTCGCCCTTGACTATAGGTGCAGGTGATGGACTACATTTATGCATACCAAATTTCTTTAAGACTTTCTCTATGTATGCCTTTTGTGACAGTCCCAATACCCTTTGTTTCTATCTCGATGAATTTGATCCTAGAACGAATGAAGCTTCACCAAGGTTTTTCATATCGAAGTTTGAGGACAAAAACTTCTTTGTCTCGATGTGCATCGACATCACTACTAGCCGTGATGGGATATCATCCACATACGTGATTAGGAAGATAAACTTCCCATCTTTAAACTTTGCATAAACACGCTTGTCCTCTACATTCTCTTTAAACCCAAATTTTCTTATTGTACTGTCAAACTTCAAGTACCACTGTCTTGAAGCTTGCTTTAACCCATAAATCGATTTCTTTAGGCGGCATCCCATTCTTTCATTTCCTTCCATGACAAAACCTTTCGGTTGTGCCATGAAAACATTTTCCTCCAAATCCCCATTAAGAAATGCCGTCTTTACATCCATCTGATGTAACTCTAAATCATAATGTGCTACTAATGCCATTATGATTCTGAAGGAATCTTTACATGAGACCGAGAAAATGTCTCATTGTAATCAATCCCTTCTCTTTGCGTAAAGCCTTTTGCCACAAGTCGCGCTTTATGTCTTTCTACATTCCCTTGGGAGTCATGTTTAGTCTTGTAGACCCATTTCTGACCCTCTGTTTTGGCTCCTTTAGGAATAATTTCCAAGTCCCGGACTTTATTAGTCTTCATGGATCTCATCTCTCTTCCATGGCCTCAAGCCATTTTCGAATTTTCGCTTCTCATGGCTTCTTCAAATGAGGTGGGATCATCCTCCATTTGAAATTCCTCTGTATGATAAATCTGATAATCATCGAAATAGTGATCTTCTTACTCTTTGAGACCTCTCGGGGCCTCCTCATTTGGTACATATTCTGCTTGAGAAATTTTTGTTGCTCCCTCATCTCGTGGCAATAGGTTCTATAGGATCTGAAAAACAGGTTCCTCATTATCATTCATTGTTGCCACGGGAGGAACAATAACAGTCCGGCACCACAGATGTCTTGCACCGTCGGTGCAATGACAAAGCAGTAGTGTGAAGAATGGCTCTTGAATCATCGGAGTAGGCGCATACACCCGCTTCTCTTCAAGGTCAATCTCACGAGCTACCATGCTCCCCTCATCATCTCATCCTCTAAGAAGACAGCGTGTCTCGTTTCTACAAACTTTGTATATCTATCGGGATCAAGAGAAACGAAACCCTTTGACTTTCTGGGTAGCCAATGAAATGACAACTTACTGCTTTGGGATCAAGTTTCCCAAGGTTTGGGTTAAATACTTTAGCCTCAGCAGACTCCCCACACACGTAAGTGTTTTAGTGAGGAACTCTTCCTGTCCACAACTCGCATGCGGTGTTTTGGGCACCGACTTACTAGGCACTCTGTTGAGAATATGAATGGCGGTTTTCAACGCCTCCATCCATAAACTCAATGGGAGTGTGGAGTAGCTCATCATACTGCACCATATCCATCGAGTGCAGTTGCGTCTTTCACTACTCCATTTTCTGAGGTTCGCCCGGCATAGAATGGCCACTATTCCACTGTAAAAACCTCGCAAAGGTCCAGGAACTTGTCCATATGGGGTATGTCGACGTAGTACTCCCACGATCGATCGGACTATCTTAATCTTTAAATCGTGTTGGTTTTCAATTTCAGCCTTAAATATCTTGAATTTATCAAGGCTTCATTTCTTTCTTTGTTGGATAAATATATCCATAACGGAGTAATCATCTGTGAATGTTATGAACAGTCATATCCATCCACACTTTTCACGGAAAAGGACCACAAATTGTGAATAATTTGTAGAACTCCTGTGCTTCTTTTAGCGTCTTTTTTATTTTCTTTACATATTTTCCTTTAATGCATTCTATGCATTGTTCTAAGTCGAGAACTCTAATGGAGGAAGAATATCATTCTTTACTAGTCTTTCTATTCTCCCCTCGAAATATGGAGCGACGGTGCCATAATTTCGACGACTCATCTAGAGTTCTCTTTCATTTTTGTTTACATTAAGTTAGACGAGATTCAATCACTTTCCCAAGTTACGTTCTCATTATCGCATACGACATTCACATCATCACATAATGATAACAAATAAAGCTCAACATCCTAAATGGCAATACCAACATTCTTTATTAAACATTATTTCGCATTTGCCATTTTCAAAATTGCAATCATAACCATCTTTGTCCAAATTTGACACACTAATCAAATTCCTCTGTAAAGAGGGTACAAAAAGGACATCTCTAAGTAGAAGAGTGGAGCCATTAGCTAATTCTAATGATAGATGGAGGCTTCAACTATGACTCCATTTGCGACTTTAACACATCTTTCTTTTCTTTGCGTAGTAATTCAGAACGGAATCTCAGAAAAACGTGTTTGCTCTGAGTCAATCCACCAAGTGGATCCGAATATTTCACATGGGCATTCATTAATAAAGGTAATAATGTTCTCACCTTTCTTAGCCATTATCATCTTTAAATAGTCAGGACAATCCTTCTTGTAGTGTCCCGTCTTCTTGATGAAACCGGTCTTTGTCGACAAATTTGTTCTGTTGAGGTGATGTGAGGCTTTGGCCTTGTTCTTTGAGAAGGGTTACTTGTTATAATTCTTTTCTTGTTTTCCCTCACAAAGTTGATAGAACCACCATGTGAGGTTTTGATTCTTTCTTCCTCTTGCCGCACATGGCTATGCACTTTTCCATGTCCCATTTCGTGCATATTATAGTTGACAACAAAAGTGTCAAACTCTTTTGGCAAAAAGCAAACACCAAATGAATAAGGAACTCATCCTTGAGAGCCAAATCCATCGGTTTCAGATTTAGATGCCAAGTTGCTCATTCTAAGAATGTGCTCTCTTATGCCATTGCCACCGCTGAATACCTCTCTACACAAGTTTGCTTAATCATTTGTGTAGCATAAGTCTTTGAAGAGCCAAGTGAACTGACTCTTTATTTTATCAAGGTATTCGTGATGTGTCACACTCTGCAATTGAGCCCGAATAGCAGGCTCAATTGTGTTCTTTATCACTGACCATACATTTCTTGTTGGTCGTGGTCCATTTCTTATGATCAAGATCATAAGACATGCGTAAGGAGCATGATCCTCTGTCTTTTCTCGCCATGCGGTGTCATCCTCATTCTGTTCCCTCACCGCGCGCAGAGGCTCGGTGGGGCGTCTTGTAGTGAGGACCCAGTCCACCTCGGCTAAGATAAAAGCTAAATCTAACTTTTTCTTCCACTCTCCATAATTATCACCTTTGAGAGTGGGGATTTCTCTAATACAACTCATCAAGTTGTATCCTCCGAAAAAATATTTCAAATACGGGAGAACGTAACATCAAAATCATATGCCTTATTTCCAACGTTGGTCAAAAATACGACATACAATTTAAATCAATTTTATCTATACATTAAATCTACATCACCGTTGGCGAAATAGAAATAATGCATAAAATCATCATTAAAATTTATAATACTGTTATTATCAACGTTGGTGAAAATAACAATATCATAAATCTCTGAAATTATCTCTATTTTTCAAAATTAAATTCTCCGTTGGTTCGAATTTAATAATGAAAATTAATCAACATTCACTTTGGGTGAAACGTAATTATTCTAAAATAATTCATAGGAAGCATTACTTACACTTTTAATCTCGCAAAAATTAACACGTTGGTGCAAAATTGGCGAGATTTTGATCAAATTTCAATCAAAATTCATCAAAAATACTTGAAAATCAATGAATATCAAAAACAATTTTCTTGTTCATTCGCCAATTTGGCCCGCTTCGCCTGCGCCGCGCCCACCGGCGCCCACTCGGCCGGCTCCGCGCGCGCGCTCGCGCCTCACGCGACGCGCGGCCGCGCTCGCGGCCTAGTGGCACTGCTTTCGCCTACGCCGCCTCGGCCGCCGCCGCTGCCCGCCCGCGGCCTCGGCGGCCTCTCGCGCGCCCCACACGCCACGCGCGCGCGCGCCAGCGTGCGCGCGCCATCTTATCTCGGCCGTCCACGCGCGATCCAACGGCGGATCCTCCTCGCTGCGCGGCCGGCGGACCGCGACTGCGACGGCGCGATCCGAGCCATCCACGCGTGATCCGGCGGCTCCGTTCGCGCGCCGCACCGCAACTGGGCTGGGCGGAAATTCCCTCGCCGCTGGGCGAATCTCGCCGCGTGCGCCGGCGCGATCTCGGCCGTCGGATCGCATCCGACGGTGCGCGTGTTCTCGCCGATCAAAACCACGCGCGGCGGACTCCCGAAACCCTAACTCACTCTCTCTCTCCAATCTCTCTCCTGCTCGAACCGAGGGTGGCGGCGGCTATCGTCTACGCCTCGAGAGGAGAAGAAGAGTCGGCGCCATGGCGGCGCCCTCGCCGGTGTGCGCGCTCCCGAGAGGAGCGCGCCGCCGTCAGCGGCTCCGTGTCGGCGCTTCGTCCCCGTCGCGTTAGCGGTGGCCCGTCTGACGCGAGCGCCGCGAGCCCAAGGCTCGGCCGATCTCCGCACGCCAAATGACGGCGGCGGGTAAGTCTCTTTTCAGATCTAGGGTTAGGGTTTTGCCCCGTTCCCCTTCTCTGTTCTTTTTCCTTTTCTGTTTTCTAGGGTTCGGGGGTCTTCCGTCTAGATCTAAAACTAGGAGCTCTGATACCATTGATAGGATAGGTCTTTAGGATCTCTAGGTTAGATCTAGCGGGCTATCCTTTTCTCTAGGGTTCTTGAGTGCTACACTGAGAGGGAGAGAGGGGTACCAACCTTCCGACTGCGTGGAGGAGGAGGAGGCCATCTCGGGTTCGGCGGTGAAGATCTGCGCACGGGCAGCGACGGTCGGGGAAGGGCGTGGAGCTCCTTGGCGGCGGCGGGTCCCGGGCGGTGGCGGCTCTGGCGGCGATCGTCAGATGTGGACGCAGAGGAGCCGGTGGAGTTTCCCGTCGCTACAGCGCAACCCTCTAGATCGGTTAGGGTTTGTCGGTGGGGTGACGGCGGCGCGGTCAACCTCGTGATGCGTGCCGCCCGGCCCCACCTCTGTATTTATAGCGGCGGCGACAGGGCCCACCACCAACGGGCGCGCCCGATCGGCGCGGTCAAGGATGGGCTTTGGCCGTTGGGCCAAAGCCCTGAGATCACTCTAACAACCGGACCCTCAGATGATTTCTGACTTCGTTAGCCATGCATCGGACCATCCTGAGGCTGCTTGGATTTAGCAGGATATGCAGCAGCTTGCATTCAGTAGACCGGCCAAGCTACTCCTGCATCTCATATTCTCATACAAAATACCCGGAGGTAACTCGTGATTCACAGTTCAGGAGGAGCAAAATATCTCCTGTCAGTTACCTGCTCCACTATGGGAGCGTTTTATGTGCGACTGTCTCACTAGAATACAGTAGCCCTATTAGTTGTCTGGATACCTATTTATCTACAAACTGAACTGAGAGGAAGTGCATGTGATCAAGCATGCACAACCAGCAGCAAAGTGAAATCGGTGCAACGCAATAGGCACTGTTCTAAATAGCAATGATTTCTGAATTCTAGAAGCTAAAAACTATTTCAAATGTGTTAGTTTCTTAACACGATTTTTTCTTTTTATTATCCGTGATATATAATAGAGTTTTTTTTTCTATTTTCCTTCAATTAAATATCTTAAAAAGACTAACAACGATTTCAACAAAAACCAAAAGCCAAAGGGGTGTTCATATTAACTTCTACTTTTAGCTTATGCTTGAAGAAGTCAATATAAATACATATCTTCTCGAAGCGGCTTCATCACTCCTCTCACTTATGTCTCGCTCCGAAGATAAGCATAAATTACAGGCGTATCACGTATCCCACTTCTCTCTCTTTCGTCTCGTATATGTATCTCTCTCATTTTTTCTACGCTCGCGCTCTCTCTCTCTAAGAGCCACTTCTTTTAACTAATACTATTTATTTTAACTAATAATTATCAGGCACAGTAAAAAAAACTATCGGCTATGGGTAATACGAACAACTTCAAAAGTCGCCGCACTCTGTAACAGGGCCAGGCAGTGCTGTTCTTTCCGGGGGCAGGGCGTTCACGTGACAAGTCGAAGGGGCAATACCAATGGTCGATATGAGCAGATTTTTCTTTCGCGGGGAAGATCAGCCGGTAAATGCTGTAGCGGTGCAGCCTGTAGGAACTAGTACGGAGAATTACGGGTCTTCCACCCTCCACTGCTGCTGCATGCTCCATACTCCACACCACGGCCTACTGCACTGCAGTGCACGGCCTGCTCCCTTGGCAAAGCGCCAACGTGAAATGGCTGGCAGGCCTCTGTTTGTTTCTGTACTGCTAGTAATTTTTTCCGGGGTACTACGCTAGCCTCTGTTCCATCTTTCAACGCCAAGAGGACGAGCCTTTACTGCTTTTATGGGTTTCGGACACCACATCTTTAGCTTCCGTCGCTTGTTTACTTCTGCTGCTGCTGGGGGAATCCTGTGCCGGACAAGAAGATGGCGCCCGGTAGGCAGCATGCAAGCGCCATCATGGACTTTTACTCTTTTGCCTCGGAGTAATTGCAGTGCATGGTCCAGTACATTTTTGCTCCTGGTTTTGGATCACAGTAAAAAGCCTTCCAAAGTCGAAACTGTTCTACTAGCAGCAAAAATGAACACCTTCGTCCTCTTCTTTTGCCGTGGTTTTTCCAATAGAAAAGTTTTGGTTCGTGCGGAAATACAAGATACTAGCTGCATTATAACTTTGTTACAATAGAGAATTGTTAGTACAACAATTTTTTTCCTGAGGATAGAAGCGCAAATGCATACGCATCAGATGTCAGGCCTATTCTTTTCAACTTATTTCAATTTATGACATATGATTTATAACTTCTCGAATAAACAAACGGGACGATTTCTCGGTCTCCATTTCGAAACGGCTTATCAGGATAGCCTGTTAAAAGTAGCTTATTAGTTTATCGAATTTCGATTTATTCACATGAACGTTTATATTAGAGTTAAAAATCATAAGTTGTAACTAAAAATTATAAGATACGGCTCAAAAAAAAATGCCCATCGTTATGTCGACTGTACGGAATAACAACTGTGTGCGCGTTGTTGCGCTGCGTGCGGCTGCAATGCAGATGGAGGAGTTCTACCAACCGCGGAGGAGCGGGCGCGTGGTGACGGTGTCCGTGGTGGGGAAGCAGGTCCCGCTCTACGGCGCGGGCGCGGAGCTGCACAGCAAGCCCAACAACGGCCGCCTCGGCCCCGCGGTGGTGCCCGTCAGGCTGGCCTTCGTGCTGCGGGCGCGCGCCCACATCCTCGGCCTCCTCGTCAGGTCCAAGTTCTACCGCCGCGTCCACTGCCACTTCGACATCCGCGAGGCCCACCTCGGCAAGCCGCTCCTCGGCGTCGCCGCCGACTGCGAGTACCACGACGGGAGGTGACGACGAAATCTTGGCGTCGTCACGGCGCTGCAAGGCAGACAAAACCTTGTTATTAGGGATTGCGTTGGGTAATGTGGATTGGAAGGTATGAATTGAGATGTTTGTGTGATGAACTGATGATTGCGTGTAACCATGGTGAGAACTTTCTTGGTTCATTTGTGTTCATAATTGGCAATTATGTTGAGTTAAAAATTGAATATGCAAAATTTTACAAGTTTTCAGTTTTGCTGTTAGCTAGGGCGGTCTGACCGTAAGCTCAGTATAACCGGATTTTGAGGGCGAACAGATCACCGGTGCGGTGCGACTAGTTTTAGTTGGTAGCCGTTTTCATAGAGAAGCTCACTTATGTGTATGTATGAGAGAATTGGGAGCGGTCCGACCGGACAATGGGTAGTAGTCCGATCCAAGTTTGGTCGAGCGGTCAAACCGGCATGGGTTTCGCAGTTTGACCGTCTCCCCTTTTACCGTTATTTGACCGGATTGACTAGCGTGGTCTGACCGCTTATTCAATAGTGGTTAGGCGATTTTTGTTTGAAATTATCCGAGGGATTTTTAGATATTTATATGAATTGATGATGGGTTGAGTTTTGAAGTCCTAATTAATTGTATTTATGGTGCATAAAGCATATTTGAACTAATATGGGTGAAATTGTGAAAAACTTATGTCCAAAAATAATTTCTTGGTCTTTAAAATGCAGAGAAGCTTGGAGGTAACCATGATCGACGACGTGGACCGAGACTAGACTCGAGGATGAGCTGAGATACAGTCAAGGAAGTTGGGTGAGATGGTTGAGCTTAAGTAAGGCATAGGGAAACAAGAGATGTTGAAGGAAATATTCGAGCAACGATTCATCAAATTGTGCTATCGGTATGAGTGAGGTGTGGTCAGAGGAACCGACATTGAGAGACTTGCCGATGCGTGAGCCATTTTTGAACCTATACATTATAGACGTGGTGATTGCTTGCAAAGAAAGTGATGATTATGGACTAGGCTTAGGGAAGAACTAAGTCCACGGTCAAAGCGATGGAGTTTTGGCATCGAAACCGGTCACAAACAAGGCGATTGAAGCAGTTGATAGAGCGAATGAGCAGTTGAAGATGAGCGATTGTTTGGGCAATTGTGTGACGAGCGATTGAAATCTTCATCGACCGCCATGAGATTTCACAAAACGACGACAATCATTCATCCCCTTTGATTATAGTATTCGATCCTACATATTTAGAAAGCAAGTGTAATATTTGAAGAGCATTGTAACAAGTATTGCAGTTATGCACAAACAAAACATCACCTGCTAGTGAGAAGTGCGACCATGTTGGATAGCGACGGCAGCCTCGGCGACAGTTCGCCATTGAAACCAAAACCCATCTCATTCAATCGCCTCTCTCGTCATAGAGTGCCACCGCCGTGCTCCACCTTGCCGCCATACCGTTGTCACCCCGCGCCCTCCATCCCCTACTTTGTCGAATTGCAATAGAGAAGTGGTCACTGTGCCGTCTTGACACTGTGCCCATATGATCAAGCTTGACCATGTGATATCAACCATGTGCTATGCCAACTCAGCATTTTCTGTTAGCAAACAACCCAATAGACATGTGGTGCAAACATGCAAGTTCAAAATGCTGAGAAAGTAAAATGCAAGTTCATAGGATAAAGTGGCACAACACTTCAAGTTTAGGGGGCTGAGAAAATAACATATAAGTTTAGGGGATAAAGTAGCACAACCTTATAAGTTCAGGGAGCTGAAAAATAAAATGCAAGTTCAGATGGTAAAGTGGCATAACCTTATAAGTTCAGAAAGCTATAGTGCAATTTTCTCAACATTAAAACCCACTAAACTTGAAACCCTAACCCATCGTTTAGCTCGACCAGGGACCTCTTATGTTATGTGTACTGTTTTTCTAATGAGCTGATAAGTAGATCAAGACAATTGTATCACAAAGTTTAAGTGGTGTTTTAATGGGCTGGAATTGATGGCTTTTGGCTAAATAGAATAGTTATATAGTAACAGTTAGAAGAATTATTGTTTAGAAAGAATTTTAAAAAGAGCTTATGAAAGACACAGACAGAAAAGCCGCTTTTATAAGTGATTAAGTGGCCCGAAGAAGCTACTTCTGGAACCGAAGGTTTCAAAACGGCTGCAGAAACTAATTTGAACGTCCCCTCAGTTCGGCTCTCGCCCAACTGCCCTCGAAATGCTCCGACTCAGAAGAGTGGGCCCAAAAAATCACGAATTAACCAGCTAGACCAGAACTCAATCTCTTGGTGGGCTTCGTCAACCCAAACTGGGCCGATTCAACATGAGCCGTACACCGCCGCGAAAACAGCAATCAATTTCGCAACTTCCGAGATAGGGCGGCGTTCGTCTTTCGTTTTTCCCACTCTGAACATCGTGTACGTGTCAGTTAAGCTAGCTAGCCTTCATATCTTTTAACGAAAGCGCCAGCATCGATGGTAGGGATGGCAATTGTGCCCGTTTACCCGTATACCCGTGGGTAAATACCCTAATAGGGTCGGGTATGGGATGCATTCTTTACCCACGGGTAGAAAAACCGGGAAAAATCTCTACCCATCGGGTAAACGGCACTGGTATGGGTTAGCTCTACCTGCACTGTTCGCCTGCGTTACCGTGAAATATGTAATCGACATGTGGGGCATCAAAACAAGAAACCCTAACCCAGCCCACGGCCGCTCCCAAATCTCACTCATTCGCAAATCGCACTCATTCACTCGCCGCTCGCCCTCTTCGCTCCGCTCCCAAAACGGCCCGCCGAGATACCTCCTCGCTCGCCGCCGCTCGCTTCACCGCCGCCTCGCTCGCTCCGCGCCTCGTTCCAAATCCGCGCCCCTCATTCCATTGTCGCCTCCCGTCGCTCGCGCCGCCTCGCTCCAGATCCGGCCGCGACTTCCTCGCTCGCCGCGCGCCTCGTTCAGATCCGCCGCCTCGCTCCGCCTCCGCCCCCTCGCTCCGCCGCCCTCGTTCGAGATCCGGTCGCCTCGCTCCGCCGCCCCTCCTCGCTCGCGCGCCTCGTTCAGATCCGGCCGCCTCGCTCCGCCGCCCCTCCCTTGCTCGCGCCGCCTCCCTCGCTCGCCGCCGCCCCTCGTTCGCATCCGGCGCCTCGGTGAGCCTCCTCCGGTCCTCCCTCCTTTCATCCTCATCGCCTCATCGCCGATCCTTGACGCGCGTTTGGGGTGCAAAGCGTCTTGACGACGCGCGTCGTCGGCTGGAACAAGGACACCGCCAGTTGATTTCTGCAGACATCAATTTTACATTTCTTTGTATGAGTGACAAATGTATGTCAAGAATCGTATGTGGCATGTTCCTAGTTTACAACTTTTACATTTTGCTAGCATAATAATGGCTTGGTCCTCTCGGGTAATTTGTTAATGGGAACATTGTAGTTTCTTTTCTTGTACTTGTACAACGTTCTTTGGTATTCGTATATGTGAATTTGTGATGCATTGGCAATGTTTAAATGTGAATATGTGATGTACTCATTCGCGGGTAAATGGGTATGCCGCGGTGGCGGTACCATGAGCGACGGTATGGGCGGGGTTTTTACCCGTGGTAGTGCGGGTATGCCGTGGGCAAAAATTGGGGTCGCGAGTGCGGGTATGGGTGAGCACTACCCGTACCCGTCGCGCCCGATTGCCATCCCTAATCGATGGTGCGCTGCAATCAATATATATATATATATATATATATATATATATAATTACGTAAGGCACCTAGGTGCCTAGGCACCACATCCGATACACGTGTATGATTGATAATTTTTTGAGTTTAGGTATGGAAATATTTTATACCCTTGATATATTTATGGTAAGTAAGTTTTGAACTCAGTTCAAACTAGTTTGAATTACTTTTGAGTTCAATGCGACTACAGTGAGTATATACCATAAAAATAGTTCAAACCAATTAAACTGAAGTTGAATTTAATTTTTTTTTTCAGAGTTTGACATCTCAAATATACTTTTTTATGGGTATATGAAGATACCCACATCAAACGTTGTGAATCTCAAAGCAAATCAACGGGTATTGATATGGGTGCCTAGGCACTGTGGTGCATGAAACACTCATATATATATATATATATATATATATATATATATATATATATATATATATATATATATATATATATATATATATATATATATATATATAGCAAAAATATTTATTTCTGTTGTAACATTTTTTCATTTTTTGTTACGTGCATGCAGCAATCGGTAACAGCAGTATAATATCTAGATTTTTATCAAACATTTTTGTTACATACATTGCCAAGAAATGTTGTATTGGAGCATACGATGGAAGTACTCTCATTGTTCTTTGCATATATGGAAGAGAAATATTGCATCGGAGCGTACAATGAGAATACTCTCATTGTTCTTTGTTTTTTTATTACATATATATTCGAGAAATGTTGTATCTATAGACGAGAAATATTGCAACCGTTTAATTTTTATCTTCTTTTGTACATATGAACAGTAGCATTTCCCAAAGAAAATACATCCTTCCTCGCATGAGCAGACGCCGTTTACCTCCCACCGAAACGCCGCTTAATTACGCTGGAGCACCAGAAAAGCAGGCGTCATCCTTTTATTTCAGTTCACTATATTTTGTTTCCTGCTATTTTAAAACAATCAGACAGCCTCGTCTGAGAGACGTACATGTCCCAACTCCTTTTCGCAGGCATGAACAGCGGTGAGGCGAGAATATTCGTCGGAGAAATGGACGCGTTGTCCAGCTCACCGAGCCAGCGGGCTGGCCGGCCGGCCGGTGCTTCTCATCCTGCCAGCGTCCACGGGAGAGCAGTGATCGCCCCCCATGTGAGTCGGTGTGCACGGTACGTTCAGAAAACTTCTACCATCCTGGTACGTACTGACTACTGTACTGTTTTCCCTCTTTGATTTCCTCCACTTTTGGATCTCAGAAATGTTTTTTTCTGACATTTTTTTCTGAGGGATTTCTCTGAGAACTGCATGATCTCTGGAATGGCATTGAAGTGGACGTGCAAGTAATTAGTTTTTTTTCCTTTTGAAGAAAAACAGTTGGGGATTCCTACTCTTAGATGCTCTTAGTGAGTAGTTTATAATGTTCTTTTCTTAATTGGCCTTGCAATTAAACCTGGTGCTCATTTGGGCTTTTTTGGTGGCTTATGGTTGAAAAGTACTGTAGTTAGCTGAAAAAATACTGTAGTTGACAGAGACTTATTTAATATAATTAAATTTTAAAAAAATTAAAAAAATATAAAAAAATATGTTAGCCCATTACATATAATACAAACAAATACGGAAAAAGAACCGCAAAAAGCCCAACAAAAGCCAAAAGTTCAGAAAAAGACGAAATTTATGAATAGTGAAAAATAAGCCTGTTAAAAAGCGAAGCCAAAACGATCACAGGGCCTGTTCTTTTTTGCTGCGGCTTATGGCTTTTGGCTGTGGCTTGTGACTTTTGGGTTGTTTATACGAGAGATTACAGAATAACAAAAACTCATGTGCGATTTTTACCGATATAAATAAAGTCAGTAAAGTATGTACTACAATTAACTAGTAGATCCTATCTTAAAAAAGTACTTTATTTAAAAGTTAGTTACTGTAGAAAAGTCAAAAAACAGCTTTTAAAAACTGAAAAGAACAGGGCTGCTAATCGTCTTGCCGTGCTATCTACCTGGCGCCTCAAGATCAATTCGTCCGGGGGATTTTGGGGCCAGGGTGTGTTGAAAAGTCTGCGTACGTACGAGACGTAGCATGTTTGCTGCATGGATGAGCCGCCGCAGTTTATTCCTTCCACGTGAGAGACTTCCGTTCGATCGGATCGCCATAAGAGGAAGGGAACCACGTTAATTACTAGTAGTACCACCTGCTCACCTTGTACAGTTGTACGTATACGTACCAGCTACTCGTACGACAACGAGACATTGGTAGCTAGCTAGCTAGTCTCCAGAATGCAGCAGCTGAAACCAAAATACTTGCATTAACGCGTGCATACCGAACTATACAGGGGTGCACGTGCGCATGTGTGCACGTGTGCACGGTACGTAGAGGCGTGCTGCCAGAACCAACAACCTACTGGGCCTGCCTCGCCTCTCGATCCATCATCGGTCAGTTCGGTTCTCTCCCAGACAAATCTTATGTACGTAGCGACACTCATCGCACCATCATCGGTCAGTTCGGTTCTCTCCCAGACAAATCTTATGTACGTAGCGACACTCATCGCACCTACTCCGGAAATTTAACTTTTGCCACTCTTAACATTGCCGTCTCTCAAATGCCATCTCTACATTGCAATTAATATTTTGCCACTCTCCACCTCAGTGGCGCCTCACGTGGCCGCCATGTCACGCCACGCCGCGCCGCGCCGCGCCCGGCCTCCCGCCGCGCCGCGCGCGCGCGCGCCGCTTTGCGCCGCGCCGCCTCCGCGCCGCGCTGCGCCGCGCCGGCCGCGCCGCGCCGCCGCCGACCTCGCCGCGCTCAGGCCTCCCGCGCGCGCTGCCGCCGGCCGCCGCGCCCGCCGCGGGCGCGTGAGGCGCAGGCGAGGCAGCGGCAGCGCGGCAGCGGCGCAGCGCTGCGGTAGCGAGGCGAGGCGGCGGCGGCACGGCGCGGCAGTGGCGCGTGACATATGGCGGCCACGTAGGCGCCACGGAGGTCGGAGAGTGGCAAAATATTAATTGCAATGTAGAGGATGGCATTTGAGTAGGTGGCAATGTTAAAGTGGCAAAAGTTAAATTCCCCTACTCCGTGTCGTATATCTGGCGGGATCGACATGCATATACGTAATACCTCCGACCAAATTTATAGGATACATATATTTAAAATGATTTTATTTATAAATATAGAATATATTTTATTTTCTAATATAAATTAATGTGATGTTCTTTTTATACATCTAATAAATATATAATTTTATTTGCTATTTTCTACATGTATGTGTTGAATATAATGCTCATAGATGATAATTAAGGGTAATTTAGCTATTTTTTTTACTTTCTCCTTGGTTTATATAATAAGAAGAAATATGACTCGTAAAAGAGTACCATTCATTTTACATGTATACTTCCCTTCTTGTGATGTGTCTGGTGCGTCGTTCTTCAGAGAGAGGAGACGAAGAGTAACAAATGTACATGGAGGCCACACGATCACATCAATACTACTCACATGTATAGCTTTTTTTGCTAGCAAGCTAGCGAACAGTCCACTTGTAAAGCTGATGAAAATCCAGATCAAACCTGAAGGGAAGCACTAGTGCTAGTCATCACAAATTCTCCAGTAGCATGTGATGCATGGGCCCTAGTTAGGGATGAAAACGGATCGGATACGAATAGTCTCAAATACGAATCTATATTTTTAAAATGAATACAAATATGAATTCAAATATTTTCAAATACAAATACGAATCGAATGTTGTAACTGATACGAATTCGAATCGACTATGTACTTAATTCGGTCAAATACGAATATCCTCCTATAACTTTTGTAACAAATCTCGGTAGAACAAATTCCTAGCGATTTTGCCATTTTTCACCGGTTACCGGTTTTAAACCGCCCAAATTCAAATTTTGAATCACAAAATTCGTCCAGATTTTTCCTGGGTTCTAGAAACGAATCGAATACGAATCAAATAGTCTCGAATATAAATACGAATATTCTCAAAAATAAATAAAAATACAAACATTTTTAATACAAATTGTGCTTACTATATTCATGTTTTCTCGAAATCAAATATTAGATAAAACAGATTATATGTTACCATTTCCCATTCCTAGCCCCAGCTAGCTCGGTAGCTCCCATGCGTATAGGGTTTGACACACTGCTGCTACTACTACATGCTGTATCCATAATATTAAAACAACCGAACTAACCATTCCCATTGAAAAAAAAAAGAGTCCACCTGTTGCGTGTCGTCCCTCTCCAGCCCAACCTTTACACAGACAGTTGCCTATGAGCTGTCTCACTCGTAAACCTCTATATATAAAACCCTAGCTTCAGACACGCAGAAATGTTATATATTCATTCTCCACTGGCCATTAGGACAGAGAGAACTCGAGAAAAAGAGCAAGCGGCCGCAACAAGCGAGCATCAGATCCATGGAGTTGGAGGCTGCCGCGCCGGTTCCGAGGAGGGACGGCAGGAAGCTGGCGAGGTGCCCGAGGCTGCAGATGGACTCCAAGACAGTCACGGCCGTCGAGCAGTCCACGGGCGCGACTATCACCGACGCCACGGGAGCCGGAGAGGGCAGCGCGATGCGCGTTAAGATCGTGCTGAGCAAGCAGCAGCTGAAGCAGGTGGCCGCGGCCGTCGCCGGAGGCGGCTCCTTCGCGCTGCCGCCGGCGCTCGAGCAGCTGGTGAGCGTTCTCAAGCGGCAGCACGCGAAGAAGCAAGCGGCGGCGGCCGAGTTGGCTGTCGGAAGGCGCCGGGGCCGATGGTCGCCGGCGTTGCAGAGCATCCCGGAGGAGTGCTTCAGCTAGATTGCTACATATACGTACGAGTAGTCGATTTGTATGTATAGCTTCGGTGATCTCTCCTTTTTGGCGTCTCCCTTCCTGGGTTGCAGCCGGTTTGGTTGGGCCAAAGCGAACGCCCAATAGTTGCATCCCAATTTTGAAATGTCACCTATTTTAATCTGGCATTTTGTGACAAACCAAAATTTGCGTAAAATTTTTTTGCTAGCTGTTTCGAGTTTGCTTCCGAGTTGTTGGTGGTGCTTCCCGGTTCTTTCCGGTGTCTCCGGTGTTTTATTTCAGGTTCCCTTTTGCTAGAAATCCTTTTTGTTGAGGAACCGACGCTGGAGATCAGTCCGAGCGATTCCTCTGCTTAGAACAAGAACGAATCAATCACAGAATCACAGAATAATAGATTGAACATAGAGAGGTAGAGAGAACTCCTGATCTTTCTTTATTGCTTTAGATTGCATCGGGTACATAATGAGGGGGGGTCTAGGTCCCTATTTATAGTCTACGGTGGGGTGCCCAATTAGATCAGGACTCTGGATAGAGTCCAGGTTTCCTAACACTCCCCCTTGGGCACTCACCCAACATGCTCATGCCTCGTCAAAACTCCATAAAAACCCAGTGGGAAAAATTTGGAGAAAGAGTACATGATACATGTGATGCTGCGATGCACGAATTGCCTTGTTAAAAACCTTGGTCGAGAAACTTCATGGAAAACTCGTCAAGGGAAAAAGAGTACAATTCACCCAAATTCATTTAGTCTGCAAGACTTTATTTTTGGGTACTTAATCTTCATGATCAAGATTTATTAGCGGGCTTGTGAGAATTCTCCCCCTAAATTCTGCACTTCTCTAAGTCTCATCATTCCAATTCCACGCACGCACCTTTCAAAGCTAGATGCGGGAGTGACTTAGTGAATAAATCTGCGAGATTTTCACATGACTTAGTATGCGAGACTTTAATCTCGTCCATCTTTTGCAATTCATGTGCATAGAAGAACTTGGGGTTGATATGCTTTGTGAGATGACTCTTCACATAGCCCGCTTGCACTTGTGCAACGCAAGCTGCATTATCTTCATAGATAATTGTGGGGTTTGCACAATGTTCATCCCACATGATCGCCTGGATGTGGTGAATCATTCGGTGGAGCCAAGCGCACTCGTGCGGCTTCATCTGATGCTATAATTTACGAGTGGTTCGTCAAGTAGCTACTGGGCTTTGCTTAGACGATTTCCATGAAATTGCAGTTCCACCACACAGAATACATAGCCTGTTTGTGACTTAGCGGTATATGGTCCGCGCGATACCCAAGATCTGTATAGCCAATCAAGTTCAGATCTTGATTCTTTCGTAAAACAATCCGAGGTCCTTACTACCTTGGAGGTATCGGAAAATGTCCTTTATGCCCTGCCAATGCCTTTTGGTGGGCTCTGCACTGTACCTTGCTAACAGGTTCACGACAAATGCAATGTTCGGTCTAGTGCAGTTTGCTAAATACATGAGTGCTCCCACTGCACTCAAGTATGAGAATTCGGTCCCAGACTTCTCCCCTCTTCCCTTGGTGGAAAGGATCTTTTTCTTGCTGTAAAGACCTACCGATCATCGGTACTTTCGAGGGAAATGCCTTCTCAAAGCCAAACCTTTCGAGCACCTTCTGGGTGTAGGTCGACTGATGTACCAAGACTCCTTCAGGGACATGCTCAAGCTGCAAGCCTAAGCAAAACTTGGTCTTGCCCAAATCTTTCATTTCAAATTCTAACTCCAAGTAGGAGCATGCTTCTTTTATGTCTTCTACTGTCGATGATATTCAGATCATCTACATACACGAGATTATACAGAATCCATTCAGGATCGCCGTATAAATACACAAGGACAATCTTCATTGTTCGTGTAGCCTTTCTTGCGAGAAAGTCGCTCAGCGATTATACCACATTCTTCCAGATTGTTTCAGTCCATACTGGTGACTTTCGAGATTCACTTGCTGATTTCTATTTGCTCTGTCTTGGTTCGGAGAGAATTCCTTGAGGACTTTCATGTAAATCTCCGAATCAAGTTACCGTAAAGGTATGCAATCACAACATCCATCAATTTCATTTCTAAATTCAAGTTCACTACCATTGAGATCAAGTATCTAAAGGTAATTCCACTCATGGTGGGAGTAGGTTTCTTCATAATCAACTCCGGGACGTTGAGTGAAACCTTGGGCTACTGACCTTACTTTGTATCTCACTACTTCATTTGTTTCATTTCTCTTTCGAACAAATATCCACTTGTGCCCAACGGGGTGCACACGGGGAGGCGTGCGGCATACAGGCCCAAACACCTCTCTTTTGTTCAGAGATAGCAATTCAGTTGCTATTGCCTTCTTCCAATCTTTCCAATCTGATCTTTTCTTACATTTAGCGAGCGATGCAGGCTCGGGATCAAGATCGATGATTGTGGTAATTTTCTTTGCGAAGTAGATGTCGATATTAGCTATTGTCCTATTCAGGGACTCTCCCGTGTGCACATAATTCATAGTCTTCATGAGTTGCTTCTTCTGGAGCGATTGCTTCTTCTGGAGCTTCACCTTGCGCATCGCTTCTTTCAATTGCAGTGGTAAGTTCCTTTAGTTTTTTCGGCTCCGATGTGTGCGCACACATCCATGCCAATGGGGATATTCAGATCCGGTATGCCCTTTTCTGAAGGTGTCATACTTGTGCGGATCTCAGCGGCTCCCTTCTCATTCTGGGGACTTGATGATCGGTGTGGTAAATCTCTCTTATCCTACTTCACCAGGCGTCCCCGGTTACTAAGGATTCGAGGAACCGGAGTTCTCATCCTCTTTTTTATTTTTCTGAGGCCTCTGGACGAGATTAGGGATACCTTCTGTTTCTTTGGTATTTCAACCCTCTCCGGTGCAGTGCGTGCAGGCACATGCGACTTAGTCACGCTTTTCAAATCACTAAAGTGATCAGGCAGCTGATTTGCCAATGCTCGCAAATCAATTGTCTTCTGGACTTCTCTTGTCTTCTGGACTTCTATTGTCTTCTAGACTTCTCTATTTGCTTTACTAATGTCTTCTGGACTTCTCTAGTGCGCGGGTCATCTGCATGGATTCCCCAGGCTTGTCACGTAATTTCCCAACATTCTTCATCAAGGGGTTGATTTCCTCCCCCTAATGTTGGGAAATTTTCGGTGGTGGCCCTTGCGCTGTTGCATAGGTGAATGGATGTTTTAGGCTGAAGGTCTAAGATTGATGAGATTTCTTGCATGTAGGATTTGCGGGTCCCCAATATGTAGCTAGCAAATTACAATTATGCAAGAGGGGTTGGGCAATAAATTTAATTCTCTTAATTAAAACCTCTGCCAAACCATTCTGGGTATGGACATGCGGTACCGAGTGCTCAACTGCAATTTCCATCGCCATGCAATAATCATCAAATGCCTTTGAAGTAAATTCCGGCGTTGTCCATTCTGATGGACTTGATGTGATGATCAGGAAACACATTTCTGATGCGAATGATCTGCGAGATCAATTTTCCAAAGGCGTGGTTTTTCGTAGACAACAAACCCACATATAACCACTTCGAAGAAGCGTCAATGAGCACCATGAAATACTTGAATGGCCCTGAGATGGGCTGAATGGGACCGCAAATATCTCCCTGGGTGCGTTCCAGGAATGCAGGGACTTCATCCTTCACTTTCAGAGTGGAGGGACTAGTTATTATTTTCCCGGTGCACATGCAGGGCACACAAAATCTTTATGATTGGGAAATTCTTCATTAATATTATGCACATGCGAGTTATTTATTATGTTTCTCATCATCCTAAGACCTAGGTTGCCTAATCTGTCATGCCAGAGACAGAAGAGTTCAGAGCTTTTAAATACCGTCTTCAGGACAGTGTACGCTGCAGGCGCCTTAATGTTGGTATAATATAGCCCAGTTTCAAGTGAAAGAAGTTTTCTAATATTCTTTTGCCATTCTCTTCGCGCTTCGTAATGAGTAGGTATTCCTTACCGTACTCTTCTTTAGTCTCAACGTGGAAACTGGTGGCGCAAATATTTTTAAAACTTAGGAGAGTTCAAATCGATTCTGGGTACAATGAGGCTTCTTCAATGACCAAAGTTGTGCCCATTGTGGCTCTTCCTGAACCAATTATACATGCATCGCTTCTGGCGATTGTCGTAAGGCTGCCAGTGCTCTCACGAATCGACTTGAAAATCTTAGTCTCTTTTAAGATGGTACATATTGTGCCGCTGCTAGCTAAGCACACTTCCTTTATAGGGCGCTACACTTGTTCTAATATAGGGTATTTTATTCATATGCATGAGAAGGCAATTAACACATAAATAAATACACCAATATCAGAACATGTCATGCCATCATAAACTGAATAAATGAATGAATTCTTCAAATATCATCCAACCATCACGAGAAAATAACAATTCTTAAGTACCATCCATGCAAATTCTAACATATTCTTCCACACAAATTAAATGACAAATAAAGTCGAAATGCATTCAGTGCACTAGACTTCTTCTGCTATTTTCGCGGGGTTGACATTCTCTCCGAGAGAAATCATGGCTTTAATTGCTTCTAGGTCGAGAGGGATTACTGCTGTCGTGATGGTTTCAACTTCCATCAGTGCATGCAGCTACTCAGAATTCTTCCCCTCAGCCGATGCAGAGTGGACTTCATATTGCCCTTAACCATCCCGCTTTGGCTTGCTGGCCTTATTCTCCCGTGGAGCATCTGATTCGCCTTTCTGGGCTGCGGTCTTACCCTTCCTTCCCCTTTTTCTCTATCAAGGGCTTTCGCACCTTGTTGCTCCCGACGTTGGCTTCACGACCAATGGAGCTCCCAGATGACTGAGTGACTTAGTTCTTGCGGAGAACTTCGTCCTAAGCCTCCACAACTTGTATCATATCAATCAATTCGGCATATTCCTCATAGCCGTCTTGACGATAATTGCGTGCAGATTATACTGCATTGGGGTGGAAGGATTTTCTCAATTTTCTGTATTTGTGTACAAATCCTGTGCAAGGCAGAATTGTTTTTCCCGACCGTCTTAAAGTTGACAAACCTCAGTCTGATCTATTCTTACTCTGCTTGAGAAAGAATGGTGTACTTTAGCCTCTCAAACCGCTTCTTAAGTGCAGTCCAGAGTGCTAGCGCGCTATTCTCTACCATGTACTCATTCTTGAGAGTGAGGTAGAAGTGGTGCCTGAGAAAATGAAGTGCCTGATCATTCTCTTTAGGCCTGGGTTGGACGTCATTCAGTCCACCAATCCCAATAGTCGCACGGAGCTTCCTGACTCCAAGCACAATCTCGACATCGGATGCCTACGTCGATAGTTTTGGCCATCTTTGGGCGGCTCCTCGAACCTCGGTTCGTGATGCGATCATCTATATGTGTATAAGTCTCGCAGTAGACATGCACGAAATAATTCATGCGGGTAAATAAATGGTAAAAAGGTTCTCGTAATGTTCCAGAATTTTCTATGTATTTTCTATAATTTTATGCTAATTTGGTGATTAAAAGCAATTAAAACAATTACAATTAACCAAAACATAAATAAATACGTAAAATACAGAGAATAATAATGGCATAAATAAATAAGCTTCAAATGCAAAAATTGATGCAAAATTCGGATTCAGAGGCCCTTTTATGCTAAAATATGAAATTTCAAAAATTTGTAATTTCTGGGGTTTTTACATAATTTATTCAATTCGAGAGAAAATTTGCGCAATTTGATTTACAGAGGGGTTTTCTGCAAAAATTTTGGACCCGCTCGTAAATTTGAGGGCTTATTCGCAATTTTCGGAACTACGAGGCCTTTCATGCAAAATTCGGGACTTATATTAAAAGTTTAAGGACCAATCAGTAAATTCCATGATTTCCGTGGTCTTTTCAAAAATGGCGGCGCCCATACCAGTAGGGCCCTTTTCTCCTTTTTTTCATTCGCCCATGCAGTCCCCCCACCTTCGGCCCATTTCGGGCGGCCTTTCAAGGGGCCGCGGTAGGGTTTCCCCTACCCCTGTTCACACGGGTGGCGGCGGCTCATCTCGCCCGAGCGCCGCGAGTTCGAGATGGCGCGGCGGCAACGGCCGGCAGCGAGGGCGTGCGGGAGCGACGCCATGTGGGGTCTTCGCGGAGGGGCGGGACCAGGCTGCGGCGCGACGAGGAAGACAGGGCCAATCGCCGGATGGCGGTGCAGGAGAAGGCCGCGAGCGCGCGGTCAGCCGAGGCCGACGCGCGGCGTCGGAGGCCCATGCGGGCGGCGGCCTACGCGTGCGCGGCGGCCGAGGCCGGCGGCGGCGATGCCGCGGGCAAGCGGCCGCGGCGGGGGCCGCGACGTAGCGCGTCGGCGCGGCGCGCATGGCGGCGACAGCGAGCAAAAGCCGAGCGGCTTCAAGGAGATGCGACCGGTCTGCAGCCGGCGCTTTGTCGGGGAGTCCGAGGTGGCGGAGGTGGTCGCGGGCGGTTCGTGGCGGCGCCAACGCGGGAAGGCTAGCGACGCCGCGGCGTGAAGACTTTGGCATGCGGGCGGTCGGGCGCGGTCGTCGCGAGGGCGGCTTGCGAGCCGAGGAAGCGCCGTTGGGGCGAGCGACCAGTGGCGGCGACGGCGGCGCCCGCGACGGTCGGCGAGCGGCGCTATTTCAGTAGCGGCCGGAACCGAGCGCGGGTTGGGAGGCGCGTTCGGGCGCGGGACTGGGCGCGGCGGCACCAAGTGTGGCGCCGCACGGAGTGCGGCGGAAGCCGGCGGCGGCGCCTAGGGCGAGGCAAGCGCGACGGCGCGGCCGCGGCCACATGCGGGTGGCGTTGAGGAGGAGCGCGGCGCGCCGAGACCCCAGCGGCGGCGCCATACGGGTGCGCGCGCAGAACGAGGAGCCGGCCAGTCCATGGCGGCGCCGGCATGATGCGCGCAAAATGATTTTTGTGATGCCATGGTCATGCTGGACCAACAGAAAAAGGATGCAATTTTTCACTTCCCCTTTCACGCAATGTCTGTGCAGAAATAAACAAGTAACATAATGCATAATTTTCATACGATGATCATGCAGATCAAATCATGCAAAATTAAGCGTAATTCATGCAGAATTTTTCGTTTTCCAATCTAGATGCAATCAACATCTACCCCGTTTTCGTAATCCACCGATCGACATTGTGCCGGCGATTTCAGATATGCTCGTGGTAGATTTAGGGCGGATTTGCATCGTTCTACAACGCAATCAACATCTACCCCATTTCACAATCTACCGATCGGCATTGTGCCGGCGACTTCAAGTCTGCTCGCGGTAGATTAGGGCGGATTTGCACCGTAGAATTTCAATCTAGAACGCGAAAAGAAAATACAGATTCAAAAGCGATCTAGAAAATTCAATCTGTGCTTCGATGATTACCTCGTTCACCGGAGCGAAGTCGTGCTGATAACGTGTTGAGGAACCGACGCCGAGACCACCCAAGCGATTCTCCGCTTAGAACAAGAACGAATCAATCACGTAATCACGAATAATAGATTGAACATAGAGAGGTAGAGAGAACTCCTGGTCTTTCTTTATTGCTTTAGATTGCATCGGGTACATAATGAGGGGGGTCTAGGTCCCTATTTATAGTCTACGGTGGGGTGCCCAATTAGATCAGGACTCTGGATAGAGTCCAGGTTTCCTAACACTTTTATCCTCTTTAAAATCCTCAAAACTATGAAAATCCCTCAACCCCTCCCTCTCAGGCCTAATCCAGCCCATTTTCCCTTTCTCCCTTTGCTAGCAGCCCATAACCCACCCCTCTTTCCCTTCTTCTTGGGTTCCACCTGCTGATTTGGCCTAGCCCGTGGCCAACCTGGCCTGGTTGTCCTCCTCTCCTTGGGCCACCTTGGCCCAGCTGTAGCAGTAGGCAACAACGCCCCGCCTGTCCCCATCGTTGCCCCATTACTTCGCTCATACACCATTGTCGTTGCTGTCGACAATTTGCCAAGCCATGTGTCAGCACCACCACTTCTCCGAGCCCTACTGGCCTCGCGCATGCTCGCCACGGTGCCCAAGTCCTCCCCATCTCGCCACCTTGCCCCCTTTGTGTTGATTGCAGCCCGAGTCGAGGCCACCTCACCTCGCTCCGCCCCTTCCATACCTGAGCAGCAATAGCAACAACATCTAGCTTCTTTCCTCTCCCTCTCCCTCTCCCTGAATCACACCGTACCACCGCTGAGCTCCATCTTTGGCCCCAAGTTCGGTGTCACCTGTTTTGCCATCGTGAACACCTCGGGTAATCTACCTAAATTCACGTTCATCTCCGTCCTTCCCCTCAAATTGTTTGTGCCATCTTGTTTCTGACCTCCTAATGGTTCTAGGAGTGCCTTCCCCGCATCGGAGAAACTAATGGAATCACTACCACCGCCACCGTTGATCCGCCACCTCAATCCTCTTCCTGCCAATCCAACCGCGTCACGAGGTGCACCTCATCAGCAATGGCCACGGCTAATTCTAGCCTCCTCAGCACATCCTCCACCTTGCCATCCACAAAAACAGAATACCATCATTCAGGAACACGCCATGGTCGCCATATTTCCTTATATTCTGCCTGTACGCATCGCCTCCATGTCCATCTTCTCTGCCTCCGGTGTCCCAGTCGCTGTAGAGTTCCGGCCACCCTCGTCCTCCATGTTATTTGTCATAGCCATCGGATTTGCAGCAATTAAAAACATGTAGGGCATCCATTGTCATCATTGAAGAGCTAATAACCATCTCTCCTCTCTCCGTCTTTCTCTCTGTCTTGTGAAGAAGAGGAACAGTCTCAGCTTGGTATTGTGCCCTTGCAGTTGAACTCGACCACATCACCAAACCGACTGAGCCCAAAGCAAGAGACTCAAATCTGACCCAAGCCAGACCATCTTAATCAAGCTAGACCGCTTAACGCTGAGCCCAAACCGAGCCAGACACGGTCAGATAGACTCAAACCCGAGAGAACTAATTCCAAGACACATTTTGTCTGATGTATTCCTATTTCTAGCCGATTTATCCAAATTCCACCAGATTTATGACTAGATCATGGCTGCTTTAGCTTGTTATAGGCCAATTTGCACCAAGTTAGAATCGGTTCTCCGTAGAACACTATCCCTAGATCCCTATGGGCCCTCCAAACACCACTTCTCACCGTCCCTTGTCAATTCTAGGCTTTCTAAAGCCGTTTATTCATTAGTTTATCTTCTGGTTCCGATCATTGCTTTCCCTCCTGATATGTCTTTCGACTCAGTTTTCTTTCTTTTTTTGCCGTCTTTTATTTGCAAGATTTGTAGTTGTTGTAGTAGGTTTGTTTGCTATTATTCTTGTGTGTGTAAGTTAGATCATGGAGAAGGAGCCGCAGGAGCAACTGAAGGCGAAAGTAACAATCCTAAAGGTTATGAAGGAGCTGGAGTTGAAATGAATCTAGACGAATTCTATGGAGAGAATGGAGTTGGAATAAATCCCAAAAACCTCGATGAAATGAGGCGAGAAGGATGTGTTGGAGTGAACAAAGACTACAAGCCGTAAGGCAAGCCACAATCCTTGATCATATTGAATCCTATTAGTTGGGTATATTGCGTATGGGTTTCTTGTATTATTTATTTGCCAATGCTACTTGTTATCAATTAACGTTTTATATAATATTGCTTAAGTAGTTAAAAAATGTTGGCTGATGGTGAGGATTGGGGAAGTGGTTGGTTACGTGCTATGCTCTAGTTGGTATGCACGTTAGTTTGTATGGATGCCTCACCAAAGGCGTATAAGGACTAGAAACTTGTTCTATGAAATTGATATAACTATCGCCCATCCACAGAACCAAGAAAAATGGACTAAACCTAGTACATTGTCTTGCTTGATGAAGTCTACAAGAGAAGGCTTGATATCAACAGTTGAGGGTGAGTTAGAGTGGACTTTCGAGTGCTATTTACCTAGCTACACCATGGTAGAACCAATGTAAGTAGTATGTAGATGGCATGATGTAGTCCTGGTATGGCCTTGGATGAAAGGATGGCCCTGACGTCTATCGAGTAGAAGCTAGTTGTTGTAGCATGGCTACAATAGGGGGTACAGGATACATTTCTCCATGGAAGATATAGCACCCAGAGAACGAGAGAGAGAGAGAGAGAGAGAGAGAGAGAGAGAGCTAGTGGTAAGAATGAGTGGACCAGGCCTCCTCATACCCCTCTTGGGAGCTTATATATATGATTGGGTTAGGATGAAAAATTCTCATCCTACCCCTTAATAATTATAAAAGGCAAGGGTACATTGCTACATTCCTTTATACTACTAGGCCTATCCTATTGGGCCTATACTATTGAACCTGTTGCAAGGTCCAGTCATTTGTGGTTGGGCCACCACTGCAACAGTACTCTCTTGACAGCAAGCGTGGAGGTCTTGAGGGGTGAGCTAACATGACCAATTGGCTTAGCCCCCCGTCCCTCAGTAGCAAGCACGCAGGTGCTAATGGGCGAGCTTATGCAGCTGGTAGCCCTAGCCCCCAGGGGTATGGGAACTGTAAACCTCCCGGAGCACAGTTGTTTCACTGATGTTGACGTGGTCGTGGAATCTCCTGGCATAGGCTGAGCTGGCGCACGGAGGTCGTGCCTTGGACTCGGGCGGTGCGTAGACACGGGCGATGAAGTCCCGCACCGAAGGCCTGGGTGCCTTGTCGGGTTGGTACCTCCGACGTGATTGGCGCGCAAACACAGATGACGGTGATCGGATGGCCTCACCACTATGTCACTCATGACGTGGTCGAGGGCGTGGACATAATAGGCGATGGGGCGAGGGCTTGAAGCACGCGCGCTTCGTCCCCCATCGCTCGGACGGTTGTCAGCAGAGGATCAACGAAGGTGCGACCACGAGGTGGTCGAGCGTATGTCGGCGAAGCTGTGAACCCCACGTGGTCATGCATGGACGAAGTGTCGACAAAGTCTAGACCCCTTAGCGGTCGGACGATTGACAACAAAGTCACAACCACGAGGTGATCGATGGAGTTGGGATGGCAAGGTGGTCGTTGATGTGGACAGAGTCATGACCACGAGATGGTCGGACAACCGTCGACGAAGGTCGGAGGGTGCGAAAGTCGGCAGAGGAAACACAGAATTCCCGCCAAAGACGTTGGTAGTGAGGCTCGATGTTTGCCGGCATTGTTTGGCCTGGAGGCTCGGCACGGAGACTCACGGAGGCTCGGCGCGGCGCACGCATGCGTACTGATCGACGTGTTGTGGTTGATGAGTGTACTCATGCATATGGAGATCTCGCGCGGAGGCTGGAGCCTATCTTTGCTGTGCACAAAGGCTGACTCCCTGGTGCCAAAATGATGACGCGAGGGCTCGACACGGAGGCAGTCGATGTGGAAGGAAGTGGCGACTACGAGGGCACTCAACAATGATGAGGAGGAGCAACTCACACGTCTGATTCTTATTACATTTGGACCCCATACAATTACAACGGCGATGATCTCGGGGTCGATCGTGTTCAAGCTCGGCGTTGCATGCACCAGCGCTCAGTCGTCTGCATGATCGACGATGAAGGATGTGCTACATATACCACTGGGGTGCGAGTAGGTGTAGCGAAACACCCTGGATGAGGTTGTTAAGTACGACACCACACCACCTCTACAGGTGAGAGGGGGTAGTCACCGGAAGCATCTCCAGGTATAACAATATTTGGATATTATTATGAAGCCATAAACATCAATATGTACTTATCTATTTGGATATTATTATGAAACCATAAACATCAATATGTAATTATCTATTTGGATATTATTATGAAGCCATAAACATCAATATGTACTTATCTAAGGTGCTCGCAACGTGAGCAACTATTTAGCGTAGGAAGGTCCCTCCGGCGGTAGCTTTCTGTAGCACCCTCCCTTAAGTAGCTTCTTGCGCAGTCTCCATGGACGGCGCCAACTGCTGTAGCATTGCTACAACATGGGGTACAAGGTACCTTCTCCATGGGAGACATAGCACCAATAGAACGAGAGAGGGAGAGAGCTAGTGATAAGAATGAGTGGACGTGGCCTCTTCATACCCATCTTGGAGGCTTACATATATGAGTGGGGTAGGATAATAATTACAAAAGGTAGTGGCACATTGGCACATTCTTTTATACTACTGGCCCTATCCTATTAGGCCTATTGCAAGGCCCAGTCATTTGGGGCTTGGCCACCCCCACAACGCTGGTGTTGTAGGACTCTTGAACGGTTCTATTATCCTAGCTCCGTACAAGCCTCGTGTGGGTAGATCTAGGCACTCTGCAAAGATAACAAAGTTATTCAAATGTTTTGGGCCCCAATTAATAGGGCTATGTTGTGAGGCGTTCCTAACCTTGAGGCATAAGTGGTCTTTCAATGGTTAAGATGTGAAAATTAGTGGTGAAGTTGATTCATTAAACCCTCTACTCTTAAAAATCAACATTACGTGCACTCTCTTTTGATTTAAACTAAATGCTTTGCTACGGTTACTAGCTATTATAGGTCTAATAAAACCCTCCTTGATAGATATTCATTTGAATTCCTTGCACTGCATTAAGAAAAATTACTGTTGTGACTTGCAAGTATGTTGTGTACTCATTCTTGCTTAATTTGGTCAGTGGCATGGAGAATTAAGATAACTGCATGCTAGGGTCGCTTCTACGCTCAGGCTTATCTATGGAGTTTATTTGTGTCTTCTGCACTGTATCTCATTTGGCCTAGCAGGCGTATTCAAAACCTAGTTGATAAGCTATATTTTTGCTACTCTATAAGTATTTTATTTTTGAGGTTAGTGCAATGTACCTTTTTGTGAGCAACTGAAATCCTAAATACTTGTGGAATATGATGGCACCTGGAAATTTTAAGGTGTCCCCACACATTTGAATCCAAAATTTTCTCTATTCCCGACCGATGTACCTATCCCTGGACGAATCAATAAGACAACGCGCTGGGAAAGGAACAACGAAGTGTGTGAAGTGTCTCTTTCTTGCCTCCAAGCAGTGGCGTGGGTTCAATTGATTCCGTAAGTTTTACAAAAAGAATCTAATTAGTACTAATATGCTTTGAAACATGGCTACATCGCTGCCTCCATGTTGCGTCCTGCGGCAGATAATTAACCGTGTGTGGCAGCGAGGTAGAAGATGGAATGATTTGCTGGGAGATGGAAGCCAGCCCGGCCCTAAAGGCTAAAAGATTCGTCTCCAGTACGAGATCTACTCAAAAGTCACTACGGTGATCAATGTCTTTCTGGTTAAGGTGAATAGATGTGTTAAGTGCACACATATTTGGGCGAACGGCCCTGATCTCCCGTATCCTTAGCAGTAGTCGCCACCAGCTTGGTCGTGTTTGTCCCACATCGTTTGCGATAGCGCAAGAAACCGAAGCAAACAGAACTTGAAAAGAATGGCTCTACACATGTAAATTATACACGGGATACTTCAGTTTTACTGATGCCAAATAGTCCGAAGTTGCTTATTTGTTTATTAACAGAATCGTTGCCCAACACACATGAATCAGCAGTAGTTAGTAGGAATAGCTACATCACTTGCATAAGCTTTGAAGCATAGGGCGCATAGCTGATCCGAGTGTACGTCCACCAGTTTTGTAGATGTAGTGCTATTTACTTGCAACTAATTCCAGAATCAAACGGTTTTCTAGTACCAGTTATTGCGTCACTCAAATAAGCGATCAAAATTTCCTCAAGCCAACAAAACAGAGGTCGACCTCAGCATGTGACGACCCATGTCATTACTGAGGAGTAATAATACTAGTCAATGGATTATTAATCGTTTGCTCGGTAGAACACCGCTTCAATGGATAATAAGCCCAACAGAGTAAGACAACAGAATAATAATTAGAGACAGCACATAGTATTACATAAACCAAGTAAGGATCTATGCTGGCTATCATCTAAACCAAGAAAAATAATAGCAAGAGTGAGTATAGAATACTCAGCAAGCATTACTAGCAAAATACATTGTATGATCTTGATCTAGCATCACCTGAATCACCTCTTTTCATATTCATAATATATAGAAAATAAAAGTTTTATAAAGTTTAGAAAGAGTTTTGCATTATTAATTTAGAAATCTAGTGAACACTCGTATAAATAGACAAAAACCTCCATTACTTTTTGTAGTCTCTAGTCCAGGAGACAGGCATGAATATATGATTTATAAAGTATTGTGCAAGCTTGTATCGCTTGACCCATGGTCACCCTGATTTTTGTAGCGAATAGATCTTTACATTTTCTTAGATGCGATGTCCAAATTAGAGCATAGAACGTTTATCTCTATCTCAGTATATTAAACCTCCACCTGACTTACTTATAACTACTAGCCCGAGGCGATGTACTACCCCCACTCGGCACCATCGCAATTATAAGACAAACGTTGGTCAGGCCAAAAATCACCTTCACCTGACACTCCACATCGCTAATATATATGCCAGGCGTATCCTTTATGGCCCAAATTTCAATTGAGACTTTGCCTAGTTCCTCCTTAGATAAATCTACTTATCCAGTTATGGAGTACATAACAAGCTTGATAGAGTTACTGATTCTACCCGTCTTTCAATGGAACGATAGTCGATACGAATGATACAGTCTATTGCACAAGTGAAGTTTGTAAGACCTTGTATAATATCCTATGTAGAGGATCCAAATATGCCCCCGTTTTTAATCAGGGGACCCTCCACCCATCTCACATTTATACTGCGAGTCAACTACTCTATTAGTTGAAACCGCTTTATTCATTTCACTTCTTTTTTTTCATGGCATCATCCGATTTAAACATGATTTCACTTTTTATGCAAGATGATAGTAACTTAATTGGAAAATACTTATTTTACTGAAGATACTCTGATTATATGTTGAAACAAAAGCTTGCCTGAGTACTGGTTGAGAATCTGGGTTCCAAGATCAGTCGGGTAAAATCCTCCCTCCTGCTCTGGTTCTCTTCCTGTAATTTAATACGTCTACTACGATTTAATCATGAGTATAGAAAAATAAATTAAATTATGCTAAAGCATTCTCGTGCTTATCCCATATTTTATTTTGGTCATTCACAGATTTTT
The DNA here is from genome assembly GCA_036346575.1 of Dendrocalamus sinicus. Lineage (NCBI taxonomy): Eukaryota > Viridiplantae > Streptophyta > Magnoliopsida > Poales > Poaceae > Dendrocalamus > Dendrocalamus sinicus. The sequence goes on along the minus strand of CM070645.1, from coordinate 38,844,470 downwards.
ACAACTTAAATGCTATTTAAATCGTAGCGTACAATTTTTAATCATCGCGAATCATTTTAATCATCGCGTGCAGTTTTAATCTTCTGATGGCAATTAATTTATCCTAAAAATCCCGAACAAATATTAGTGTGTTTTTATGATTTAATTGCAACTAATAAAAATTTACCAGGTAATTAGATGTGCAATAGAATGATCTATACAACAGTGCATGAATTTAATTGTTCACGTCTAATCTCTCTCTTCACCTTCCAATCTCTCTCTCTCTTTTCTTTTCTCTCACCGGTCGAATGGCCTTGGCCACTCATTCCCTTGGCTCCCTCATCTTCCCCATTCTTTTCTCCTTTCTCGCTCGCTCTCTTCGGTCGAAACTCCCATCGGCTCCCTGCCCTATGGCGTCGCCTTGCCTCATGCACCCCTGCCTCCATCTCCTCCCCAAGCGGCTGCTACCCCGCCGACCCTGGCTAACCCCAGCCCGGCCTCTTCCTGGCCCTCGATGTGCTTACTCCTGCCTGCTCTCCTAACGATCTTGGCCATGACAATGGCCGTCCTAATGCGATGACCGTTTGGTGCGAGTAGCTATGCCAACGGTGATATGCTGTCGTTGCCGTGTCTCACCTAGGGTATACTTCCCCTCTCTACTTCTCTCCTCTACTCCTCCCCTCTGCTCTATGATGGTTCGATTCATACTATTGCTATTTTAAGCTCTAGCTCTAGGAAATCTACAGATTTCCTAGAGCTGGTCATCTGTAGCTCTAGGAAATCCTGGATCTAGAGTTGCAGGCATGTTAAGTGCATTTACATGACTCATTTCATTCATATTATATATTAAATAAAAATATTTAAATCACTTTAATTTAGTCAACAAACTACAGATCCAGCATAGATCTCGGAGCTAGAGCTGTGCCAAACGGGGCCGTAGAATGGTTCATTTGTGCATGGTGGTTCACATGGTGTGGTCTCTATCTAGCAATGGCAAAAGTTTAGGGATGGGTTGCAGCAGCTACCTTGGTGGTTGGTCAACTCAGTTTGGGAAGGATTTGCAGCTGGACTCGTCGGTCATTGCCTTGGCTTGATTGTTCTGCTGGTGGCTTGTGGGGGCTTGTCCCTTCTCCTCGTGGTGCCTATGGTTTGGCTGGCTGTCCCCTTGGTCGTGCTCTTCCTCCTGGTCATGGCTGGTCCTCTGGTCGTGCTGCCTCACCCTTGATGTTCGTCGGCTAGCTAGTGGTTTGGGGTTTGGGTTGGATCTGGATGGGTTGAGGGAAATGGTGATGTGGTGCTGGTCAATGGCTGGCCGTCTTGGTCTTCGCTGGAATAGTGCTACCTCTCTCCTCTTGCTTGGCTGTCTTGGCCTTGGTGTTGATCAACTCGGCTTAAAAGCTCATGACTTATGGCTGAAAACACTGTAGCTGACAGAGGCTTATTTCGCATAATTAAATTAAAAAATTAAAAATATAAAAATATGTTAGCCCATTATGTATAATACAAACAAATACGGGAAAAAAAAGAACCGGCAAAAAAGCTCAACAAAAAGCCAAAAGTTCAGAAAAAGACGAAATTTATGAATAGTGCAAAATAAGCTAGAAGCCACAAGCCATAAGCCGAGTGCACTTCGTGTGCTCTCCGTGTGCACTCTAGTAACCCTACTGTGCATAATGGAGTGAAATTGGATATTTTAGCTGGTTAGGCAGGAAATGAAATTTTGGAATGAAATAGGTTGGTTTTTAATGCCGAATAATAAAATTCTACGGTTATGAAAAGTGTTGGTTTGTCTTGGATGATTTGGTATCTCAACGAGTGAATTGTCCATTTTCATATCTAAATTAGGGTTATGACGTTAACTGGCTTTCACTTTTTTTCTTATTTTATTTGTTCTTTTCGGTATCGCTCAATTTATTTCTCTCACATACTATAATTGTTTATTTTTGTAAAACCGGTGCATTGCAAAGAATGTATGAAATAGATATGATGTAATTTAACTCTGATAGCTCACAAATAAATTAAGATTATGTATGAAATGCTCTCTGTTGTAAATTGTAATTATTGTACTCACTGTGTAATCGACAGAAGATGAAATGACATTAATTTTCGTTGCATATTGTAATTAGCATTAATTTACTTTATTGTCTTTTAATCAATTTTCTTGCGTCAAATTTTTTATACTTGAAATGACAATGGCGAAACCAATTACGCCATTAACTGCTACTGTTAACGTATAATTAGCGATTTAGACTAAACACGCGGAGCGTTACGTACCACCGCTAGGCACTAGTCCACCGTCTATCAGAGTCAGACCGCCGCCGCCCGGGCGATCTGTTATCAGTTACACCACGCACGCACCGGCTCAGCCGGAGCTCCGGAGCAAAGCAAAGAAGCACGCAGAAAACGCACGCCGGAAAAGCCAACAGAAATCCACGGGCCGCCACGCGGCGCCAGCGCGCACATGCCGCCGCCCGCCGGTGCCATTCCACCGCGCGCAGCAGAGCAGCCGCGCACGCGCAACTCGACGAAACGGCAGCCGTATGTGCGATGCGCACACGTACGGCGAGCGCCCGCCGATCGATCGGCGAGCGCCGGCGCGGACAGCTAAGTCGCGCATGTGACCTACCGAAAACGACCGTGCACGGTGCATGCCTCGAGGCCTAGCGGCCCTAGCCCTTTCAGGGGCGCAGGCACAGCGCGACGACCGGGCCGGGACGGACAGCTCACGCATCCCGCGTCCATCTGCTGCGTACGAACCGACGGGGAGAGCCCACGGGCGCATCTGGGCCGTCCGTTCCACGATGGGCGGTCCTGATCTGTATTGCGGAAGCGGGGCCCGTACGGCTTGGGTCGTGGCGGCGGGGTGATCTGGACCGTCGGGGCACGATCCGGCGGCCGGTAAGGGGCGGGAGGGAACGGTCCGGCGGTCCGTGCACGGTGGACGCGGGTCCCTGGTTAGGGCCCCACCCATGTTTGTTAACACGGGTTGTGTGTACTGGGTATTACGCGTCCTGCTTATCCCGAATAATTTGCCGGTGGGGACTTCTAGTTCCTTCTGAATATTGCCGGCACCGGCACGTCATGCTAGCATCACTGCTGCGTCACTACCAAAACCTATTTCTTTATTTGTTTTGTGTTTTTCTCAATCTTTAATCGTGTGGCACAGGGCCCAACCGATATAGTACATGTGACCTGTAAAAAAGAATTCGCGGTGCATGTACCTAGGAACTCCGCATCTAGCTGTGTACGTCTGTGTTGTGCATGCCGATGTTGATCGCATTGTTCACCGATTGAATTCGGCTAGTAAACACTTGCTCTCTTCATTGCAAAGTAACAGCACACCTTTTCCAAACCTCGGTTATTCTCAAGTGGCAGCCCTAGCGACCGTCCGATCTGCATCGAGGCGGTTCGATCGGTCGCGCTCGACCGCCGCTAGATCGAATCGATCATGCGTATGAGACAACTCGCATCGCAAATCTGGAGACGCAAAGCCTGTGCAAACATAAAACGCTTCCGCATAACGCTGGCCTAAAAAGCAGCGCCTTCACATGCATCTTGTCCGTAGTGTGTACATCTCACGTACTTGGCTGCACGTAATCCGGTCGCAAGCAGACAAGGAACAACCGCAGCTGAGCTAGCTTGATTTGCAAGTACGCTTCCCATGCTGCGCCACAGTGCATATACCGGGGAGCGTTCCTTGAAGCAACCTCAACATGCAGCGAGCGAATTAAAATCCAACTAATCTGGGCACCGCTCGTGTATTATGGGGGCCTGTTCTTTTCGGCTGCGGCTTATGATTTTTGATTAAAATTTTTAAATTTTGGCTGTTTACGATACAGATTACGGAGAGACAGATATTCACTGAAATACGGATGTTAGGCTTTTAACGTAGATCGCTTAACTTGTAGACCCGTCTTGAGAAAATACTCCGTTTGAAAGTTAGATCAGAGTAAAAGCCAAAAGCCGCCAGCTTTTGACTTAAAGAACAGGCCCATGGCACTCTCGGTAGATAAGTTAGGCCATGTAGAGTGTTATGATATTAGCTGTCTATAAATTTTGCTATCTAAAATATAAGATGATATAAAAAGATAAGAGGAGCATAGAAAAATAGGCCGTCTATTATACAGTAGTCGACTGTAACACGGTAAATAAGACATATTGTATCGTAAAGAAACTATCTATAAAGACATACAAAGATAACCTATTATATGAGTTGTCTTTAGTGCCGTCTATAGATGACAAAGGGAATATTATAGACGGTAGTTGTCTATACCATTGTAATGCCCTTAACAATATCTCTAGTATTAATTAACATATCAATTAAGATTAGTGCTGATTAATGTGTAATACTTCCTCTGTCTAAGTTTACAAGATGTATTTTCGTTTGGCACATAGACCAAGTAGATAGTGAAAATAGCTATATTACCCCTAATATTATTTCTAAGCACTAGATCCAAGGCATAAATGTAGAGAATAACAAATCAAACTGCATAATTATTATGAATATAAAGAGAATATCACACTATTTTTGCATTGCAACATAAAATATGCCCTATATTTATGAACAAGACCATTAAAAAATATGTCATATAAACTTGGACGGAGAGAGTACAAGATATTGCATTGTTTAAGCACGCAATCCAATAAGTAGGCATGGGCTAAAACACCCATTGAGAAGGAGGGGATGTCTATCTACACTGTTTGTAGGGCCCACCGTAGCCATCACACCATGGGGAGGAGGGATGTCTACCTACACTGTTTGTGGGGTTCACCGTAGACCCTAGCCCATGGCCACTAGCCTAGAGATCATCGTTGTGCTCGCCTCGTTGGCTCACTGCCACCTACCCAGCCGTATGCTTGCCCCGTAGCCGCGCTTGTATATCCTTGGTTGCCACCATCATTGCCGTCGCCATGACCGCGCTCACCTCTCCTTGTCGCCAAGCCACCCGCTCCATGCCGTTCCACCGCACTGGGCTGCCACGTTCTCACCTTGCCTTGCTTGCCTCGTCGCCGAGCTGCCCGCTCCACACCGGGCTGCTGCGTTCTCACCACGCCTTGCCACCCACTTGCCGCGCCGCCATGGTTGCCTTCGTAGCCATGGCCCCATCACCCACATGTTGTCGTTGTCGCTGTCATCACAGTAGCTCATGGACTTCTCAGATCAAGCCTACCACGCTCGCCTCGCTGTGCCACCGATGCCGTACTCCACAATGCCGCCTCGCTCCACGCCGGCCCACTGTGTCACACTCCACGCCAAACCACCGCGCTCTCACCTCACCTTGCCACCTGCTCGTCACGTGGCCACTAACTTGGATTTGGTCGGCGGTTGGTGGATGGATGAGGGAGGAGAGTGGAGAGAGAAATATGGGAGAAGGTGTAAATTTATTGATTGGATCCACTGATAGATACTATGTATTAAGGAAATAATATCTACAATCTAAATAATGTGGAGTGTACAGACATTGGTTTGCAATGTCTACCATTGGAATGCCCTTAGGTTCCTAATTAAGCATCCATACATTGTAAATTAGTGTTAAACATCGTTCCCACCCCAGTGCGGCTGGCGTGTGGGGCCACGGCGACGCTCCCAGCCACATCATGCGAAATACAACGCAAGATCGAGTTTTACTCATGTGAAGAAAGCTATTATTGGCTCCTTTCTTTTTGGCTTATGCTTTATGGCTTTTAGCTTATCTACATTAACTAGTTTTCAAACAGTGTGCCTTTTCAAGACAGCATCTACAAGTCAATTGTAGTAGACACTGCACCGATCTCATCCATATCGGTCAAAATCACCCGCGAGTGTCTTTCTGTATTCTCTCACAAACAAGCTGAATTTAAATTTTTAAGCCAAAAGCCATAGCCCAAAAGAACTCACTCAGATTATCTCCATCGGCTCCAAAGCATTGTTTATTTTGTCTATTATTATGGGTTTATCTAATTATTATTTCTATGGTTTGGTTTGCACCCAAAGAAATGCTGCTACGAGCTAGGTTAGCTGCCAATCCATCTCCCCACCCCCCATGTTACTTCTTCAAACATGGCATGTTTGCATTGTACACAGTACACTGAAACTCGGCTTCGGCTTTTGGCTCTGATCAACTCGACTTCGGCTTTTGGCTTCTGGCTTATTTTTCACTATTCATAAGTTTCGTCTTTTTCTGAACTTTTGGCTTTTTGTTGAGCTTTTTTGCCGGTTCTTTTTTTCCCGTATTTGTTTGTATTATACGTAATGGGCTAACATATTTTTTATTTTTAAAATTTTTAAATTTAATTATGCTAAATAAGCCTCTCACCATTCAAATGCTTTTTCACCGATTCATGATGCTTTTTCAGCCATAAGTCATAAACTTTTCAGCTGAACCGATCACCACCATAACCAGATGGGTAGATGTACCCCTCTGGAGAAGCCGAAGGCTGCGCGCCTTGACAGGTTAGTTAATCATGAGCAGAAGAAAGAAACTTAATAAGTAGAATTCGTTTCACACACCGGCTTATCTAGCCAGTGACTAACTCAACCAACCCTTATATTTTGGTGTTGCGATCTCGTTATTTGCACATCCACATGGCAAACGTACCACACACAAAGAACTGTGCGTTTGGTTGATTGGCTCTGCGGGTTTCTTAAGGCTTTGGACCCGTCTTTGCTCGCTTTGCCTGCATTAGTGTTGCGGCGAACTCGGTTCCGCGTGACTGTTGCAAATCAATCATAGAGGCTGGTTCACCGTCCGTCCGCGTTGATGATAACTTGATCTATGTGCTAGCTGCTGCTAATTGCGCCCGATCATGGCGCGTCCGTTTAATTAATGTAACAATTCATCGGCTGGCGTGCCGCTGGATTGGACCGAAATAAACTGACTTATGGTTGAGATTATACTATAGTTAATTAAAATTATACGGTAGGTAATGGTGACTTATTTGACGTAGTTAATTTAAAAAATTTAAAATAGAAAAAACATATTAGCCTATCACAGATAATGCAAACAAATACGGAAAAAAGAACCAGAAAAAAGCTTAAAAAAGCCAAAAGCTAGAAAAAAAAACGAAATTTAGAAATAGCGAAAAAAAGTTAAAACCAGAAGCTCATGCCGAAATGAGCGGAGCCTAAGTGTAAACATGTACGTACTTGATATGTACGTACTTGATGTGTAGCCCTAATTCTGGAGAGTGCTCTGATGCTGGTTGTTAACTGATGGCTTATTTGATATACACACATACATATACATATATATACTCCGGTGTAGTTACTTCCTTACAAAGTAGGGAGTATCTCGTACGAGGAAGGGTATATATGTGTAGTATATGAGTATATAAGATTATTTAGTTGGTATGTATATATAATTTTTTGTACATGCTCTTTTTTATGTATGACTATAAAGGTATTAGCAAAATATGTTAAAAACTATGTGCTTCATTGTAATTTTTTCATACAATTGATATTGGAGTATCATAGAATTTGTATTTGAGCACACATAAAGTGATAAAATTTATTTAGATGGTATGTCATGGATGAGATTACCTACACGCAGAAGTAGAATATATTTTCTTCTATAGAGAGAGCGCGCGTGAGCATGGAATTAAAAAAATGTTGGATCAGCGTCTTGTGATCCGTTCGACTGTTCTATCAGTACAACTAGGGCATCATGTGAATACTGGTTTCGTCAGTGTAAATCCAAGGATTCGGTTTCCGAACCCTGAAAGGGACATCAATTATATCTGAAAAGATTACAAGTTTTGCAGATATAGTGCTTGCGCTGGAGCTAGCGTCGTCTATGCTAATTGATCATACGTACATCTCCTGCATGCATGTACATGTACCTGACGAATATCTGGACTTCAGGCTTCCAACGGCGATGTGGCAGGAAATAGCAAGGAGAACATGGGAGGGCGTTGTTGTAGCCAAGGATGTCTATATGTCAATTGCGCCGTCTTAACCAAATGTACGTAGACTCCACGAATCATCGAGTTGTGATAACACGTTACTTGCAAGGGCCTCTCCGATCCCCAATCAATGATTCCTCATCCTCCTCCAGTCCTCATCTCTGCGGGAGGGACAGCCATGTGAGGCATCCATTTCTTTATTCAACTCCCATCTCAGTTGGTCCCCGTCTCATGATTGTTTAGTCTTAATAAAGGTACAGTTTTTATTACGTGAAATACTAAAAAACTATATAGCGTTTTCTAGCCTACGAATGGTACAACTCATGTTCGTCTGATCTGAACCAAACCAACACTCCTGTTATGCCCTTATTTTCACTATTTTTCACCTTATCCGTTCATTTCACTCCACTCATTTTGTTCCCCTCTCAATCTCACTTCTTCCCTCTCTCGATCTGATCCAAGGAGGTTGGGGTGGAGGAGGAGTTGAGTAGAGGCGAGACGGCACGTAAGAGCCGAAGGAGGAGCAGAGGCAACGCTGGTGGAGGAGGAGCTAAGGTGAGGTGAGGTGGTGTGCAAAAGCCGAAAGAGGAGGAGCCGATGGCTGCACAGTCACAGTCGGAGGGGGCGGTGGGGCCGCTTTGCGGCAAGGCGGTGAGGCAGCTTATTACTAGAGGCAGGTAGACACAATAAGGCCAGAGGAGTAGCCGCGGCTTGAGGCCGCAGGAGGAGCCATTAGTGACGCAGTCACTGCTGGAGAAGGAGTCGATGCTGCTACATGGAGAGGCGACGACACGGCAGGAGGAGGGGCTATGGCTCATGGTTGGAGATGAGACGCCAACAGTACAGCCCAAGCTATACCGCTGAAATTCTATAATACTTGGCTTGTAGAACCTCCAAATTGTTGAAACTATATGGCACTTGGCTTTAGAAGCTCCAAGTTTTTGTTGAAACTTTATGATACTCGGCTTTAGAACCTCCAAATTTATATATGAAACTCTATGGTATTTGGCTTTAGAACCTTCCAAAATCTTTTTGAAACTCTATGATAGTTGCGGCTTTAGAAACCCCGTTGAAACTCTGTGATACTTGCGGCTTTAGAAACCCCTAATTTATTGTTGAAACTCTATGATACTTGCGGCTTTAAAACCTCCCATTTTTGTTGAAACTCTATGATACTTGGCTTGATACTCTTTGAAACTTCACAAGATTGCTGAATTTTTTTTTTGCTTCGATACTTTGTGAAACTAACTCAAACTTACTATGATCATTTTGCAGTGTGTTTGAGCTAGCGACGAGATCAGATAGCCGCCTGCACCAGATCTATGACTAGATGGAGTTTTGGCACCCGACATGGTGAAGGATGATGAAGGAAGCCCGGTTTCGTGACGAAAGAAACGTGGTTTGGCACGAGGAATTGATCGGATGGCGAGGTTTCGTGTGTGCCCCATACGCATGAAATGAATGAGGATTGTGCTCCACACGCGAGACAGAGAAGGATGGAGGAGGACGCTGAGAAGCTAGCGAGCGCGCTACTTTGCGTGGTGGGGAGTTGATTGGATGACTATGGGAGGCCGAGGGAAAGGAAGGAAGAATTGTGCATTGTTCGATTGAGAACGCTATCTAATGACCAGATGCTATATCATTGAAAACGCTATCAAACGATATAGCCCGCTATAGCCATGTTCTTTTTTTATTCTGTAAATCTGTCATAGTAGATTATGGGCCTGTTCTTTTGTGGCTGCGGCTTGTGACTTTTAGCTGTTCGTGTGAGAGATTACAGAGTAACTAAAATTCACATGCGGCTTTTGCCGATATAAATGAAGTCGATACAGTATCTCCTACAATTAACTAGTAGACCTTATCTAAAAAGACATTTCGTTTAAAAGTTATTTACTATAAAAAAAAGTCAAAAGCTGAAATCAAAAGTCGCTTAAAAACAGGTCCTATACTACCCATTTAAGTTCCATTTAAGTTCAGAGAAGAAAAGGCTTGGGACAGGTCACAGGGGGTGAGGACCGTAAGTCCGTAAGAGTCGACGCAAGAATTGCTCTGGACCGGGTCCACATGTCAATGATGGAGGTGGTACATATTTGGAGACAGTTGTGGCTACGCTCACCAAAAGGCAAGGGGTTCGAGCCAGTATATAAGCATGTTAGTATGTCACATTACTCGACAGCCCGCACATTCACTTTGCCTTTGCTTTAGCCTTTGTGCTGTAACTTGCAAGAAACGTCGGATCGAGGGGGAGGGACTGAGGCCCCGGCCGGCCGGACGGAGCCCAGTGCTTGCGCTCGCTCGCGCGGTGGTCACGGAGATGGCGGGCAGGTGCTTCTTCCCCAGGGAGGCCGGCGCGGCCGGCCACCGGCACCACCAGTCCAAGGCGGCCGCGGAGGCGCTCGAGCAGCTGCACCACGGCGGCCGCGTCCTATCCCGGGAGGACGTCGGCGGCGCCGTGCGCGTCAAGATCGTGGTCAGCAAGCGCGAGCTGAAGCAGATGGTCGCGGCGCTCGGCACCGGCGGCGCCGGCGAGGTGACGGCCGCCGCCGCGGGGGAGCGCCACCACCGTCAGCGTGCGGCGGGCGGCGGCGCGGGCGCGGAGCAGAGGCTGCAGTCGCTCCGGCGGCGCAGCATGCGCAGGGCGGCGGAGGCGGCGCGGCGGATGCAGGCGAGCGGGGAGTGGGAGCCTGACCTGCAGAGCATCCCCGAGGAGGTTTACTAAGCGCTACTAGTAGATGGCGTCGTTAATGATGGTTAATCACTTGACTAATCAAGGTTGGGTTTTGATCACTGCCTGCTAAGTGCTAGATGTATGTGTACAGCGCCCTTGATTTGCTTTGGATCCTGATGAGGGTTACATGGTTGGTTAATCCACCTCCTCCATGAGTATGTGCTTTTTTTCCTGTAAATTTTTTGGAGATGAAAATGGGAAAAGAGAGGTGTTTGGAGTACAATGCAACTGCTGTATTGATCTCAACTCTTCTGGTACGTCACTTGTGCCTGAATTATGTGGAAGTAACTCAGTGAGTAGCTGGATTTCTACATTTCTGTGTGGTCAATTCTAGGTTTTCCTGCCAGTACTACAGCTGCTGTGAAATGGTAAACTGTGAATCCTTTGCTTTTGTGCTCTTTTGCCTTTCTGTTGAGCATGGAACATAATCAAAAGTATTAAGAAGTAGTTAGGAGCTGAGCAAATGAGAACCGGTGCCAAGATTCCACTGCACATGGCCAGATGGTTGTCACATTAAAGAAACGGTATTCTCTTTGTTGTTTCTGCTATCCATTAGTTGGCTTTGCCATGTTGTGGTTGCTGTTGCCGCTGCGGAGGGTCGTTTTCTCCGCATTATTTGTTTATTTTTGGAACAAAATAAGTTGAGCAAAACCTATTTTATTTCAGAAATTTTGCACCGGAGCACGCAAAGCATGATTTTAAGCAGTAATGTATATTCAACAATTCAAAGTACAGGATAGCATCCATTCCCGGCTCTTAAGGGAAATTTTGCAGTTTCTGGCTTTTGATATAGCAAGAGCGACCTCCAAGCCTCCAAACTAAGTGTGCGCTATATTCATTTTGGGCTTTTGCATTAATACTCTGCCGGTGTAGAAACACTAGAGCTTCGAAGTATACTAACGGTTGAGAACCAGGAGCTAGTATCATCTGAAAGTGCGTTACGTTTTACTTCTTCGTATGAAGATATCATAACACCCAGCATCTTAAGCCCCGTTTGGTACAGCTCTAACTCTAAGATCTATGCTGGATCTATAGTTTGTTGACTAAATTAAAGTGATTTAAATATTTTTATTTAATATATAATATAAATGAAATAAGTTATGTAAATGCACTTAACATGCCTGCAACTCTAGATCTAAGATTTCTTAGAGCTACAGATGACCAACTCTAGAAAATCTACAGATTTTTTTAGAGCTAGAGCTCTGCTAAACGGACCTTAGCCTGCGGAACAGCAAAGCACACTTCTGTCACTCCCTAGTACGCCCAGTCTTCACTAGTCTTGAATCCAAACACATCTGAGCAGCCCCGTGAATCTCGTCAGTACGGGGACATGTCCCATCCTGACCCCACGATACATAGACTGGTCGAGAGAGTTCGAAAATTTTCAAAAGTGGTCTATCTCTAAACCTCTAATTAATCCGCTTGTTTCGATGTGACAGTACCGTGACTCTGAGTGAGGCTGAGGCCACACCAACAGGCTCCACGAACCGCCGGTACTCCGCTCAGCAAAATGAAGAACAATAACTCAGCATTTATGCTGTGCCTTTTGCCTTTTGTACGGGGCATTTGACATATATAGCTATGCATAATTCATCACTCTTCCTCCTACTACTACTAACCATTGCTTCTGCTTCACGCTCGTGATGCGTGGACTAAGCTGACAAATGACAATGCGGCATCGATCTCGCTTTGAGGATCGAAACGCAGCATGAAGTACCAGCAGATCTCCCCATTCTGTTTCGAGTCGCGACGCCTAGAAGTGAAGTTGAATGCATAGGTTTCTGCAAACACGCGTGTAGGAGAAAGGAGATGGAGAGAGATTTCTGCTTTCTCGAGAGAGGAGGAGGAGGTGATGACCGGAGACTACTACGTACAAAATGGAATGCGTAAGGGCTACAGGCTACTAGTACTCTCGCGTTGACATTGACGAACCTGGTGCATCTTCCCAAGCTTCTCGTTACAGTTTACTTACCTGACTACTTATGCAAGGTTGCTTCAACGAACCTACGTCGTAGACTTGCAGTTCACATCTACTAGGTCAACAACATTATTTATTATAGAGATTCACCACTCCTAACCAGCAAAATAACATTGAGCTCTACTCAACAAATGAGTAGAGTACTCCTGCCGCTGTAGTATATTCGCCACATAATTATATATGCAGTATATATTGAGATGACAAGCATTTCTTACCAAATGCTTAAGCGCTTAAGCATTGGTCTTGTTTTTTTGACTATAATCGATGATTTTTGTTTCTACTTTTTAAGATAGCAGCGAACAACGAAGATGTCGACATAAATGACAAACATAGTTTTAAACTCAAAAAATCGTTTAAAAAACCAGTTTTAAGAAGACTTCCTATTTATTTTAATTTTGAAGGAACCAAAAGATTAATAGGACAGACCATTGCTACTTACATCGTGTGAAACCAAACTCGCGAGAACCACCGACACACAAAACTACCTCCGCTAAAAGTTTAGAAAATCTCACCTGCTTGTGCTACAACTTAACAGAGATACGAAGATTGAATATTTTTCGGAAATATGGTAAATACAAAAGTGTAAGACAATGTAATAACAGCCCTATGCTAGTGATGAAGTATTTGATATTTGCTTGTGTCTTGTTTTTGTTGCCTCAGTTTAATTTTAAGAATTTGCATTTTGAGTTGTTGCAGCTTGGAACTAGCGGTCATACCAGCAAAGGTGCCGCGGTATGACCGTCCAAAGCGGTAGTACCGACCTGTTGCTGCCAATAGCTATTTCTCAGAAAAGATCTTTTTGGAGTTTTTTTGGTTGAGACCTAGTGCGGTAATATTGGCATTGTAATCGGAGTACAACCAGAGTGTAGTGGTATAACCGGCCTTGAAAAGGCGCTATGGCCAGTGTGGAGTGGGCGATATGACCGGCATGGGTGCTACGGTCATACATGCCCCTGTGCCAAGTTAGTTTTAAGTGTTGGTTTTGGTAGTGTTAGTCACGGCGGGAGTCCGTGCAAGCATTAGTCATGGGGAGTCCATATATATGTGAGTCATAGTGTGCCTATGCATTTATTTTATTTGCCCGGTTTTGGTGATCTCTTCACTCAAATAGAAAAATATCAAAATTTTAGCAACAATTCTCTTGATCATTGATTAGAATAGGTTCCTGACATCTTAATGAAGGTGCGTGCTAAGTTTCAAATCATTTGCACCAACGGATCAAAAGTTTCATCAGTTTTCGATTTTGAAATCGCATTGTTTTACTATTCCTATATTGAGTTACTATACCAGAGGTACTACCGTGGTATTGTAGTGGCGTTACTAATTTTACTATAGCACTACAACGGCACAATTGGAGTTACTGTAGTGGTACTACCGATTTAGCATAGTTTCATTTGGGTCTTTTTTGTGTGGGTGATTCGTCTCTGAACTTCATAACTTGGAGTTGTGCTTCAACTTTGAGAAAAGATTTGAAAAAGTCTTATAATCTTATCGGCTCCTATTCAACCCCCCTCTAGTCACCATATTCGGTCCTACAAGTGGTATCAGAGCGAGGTTGCTCTTTGTTTGATCTTAATTGATCTTAAGCAATGGCGTCAAAGATGTATCATAACAAATCTCCTGTCTTTGATGGGGCTGACTATCCTTATTGGAAGATAAGGATGGCGATATATATTGAGACTAAAGGATTAGCCATTTGGAACAAAATGATGAGTCCTTCCGTTTTGTCTACCAATGACGTGATCTTCAATGTTGTTCAGTCAATTGAGGTTGAGAAAAATGCTAAGGCTCGTAACTTCTTGATCCAAGGTCTAAGAATATCTAAGTTCACTCAAGTAGCTCATCTTACATCCGTACATGAGATCTAGACAACCCTCTCTAATTACTATGAAGGAACGTCAAAAATCAAGAAAGTGCGTGAGACTCGTTTCAAGAGGGACTACTAGAAGGTGGAGATGGAACCGGAGATTCTATCGATTTCCTATTTGGTAGATTCCACAACATCATGAGTAATCTGAAGTATGTTGGTGTGACCTATTCATATGACGACAATGCGACTCATGCTTTGAGTGCTCTTGATATGAGTGTTTGGGAGATAAAAGTTACATCTATCAGTGACAAGGTGAACTTGAGAACTATGAATCTAGATAAGTTATACTCATGTCTTAAGACCCATGAGATAGGTGTCATAACCAATAAGTCCAAAAGTTCACAGACAATGGCTCTTGTGACTAATCCTGTCAAGAACGACACTTCTAGTGAAAATGCTTCTTCTAGCTTTTCTTTGTCTTGTTTCCAAGCCATGAATAATAAGCAATCTGAGAGCCTTTCCATAAATAATCTAGGTCTCATCACTAGCAGATTTTCTCGTGCCTACCACAAAGTAAGAGAGCGTAGGAGAGGAGGCACAATTGTGTGCTTTGAGTATGGTGGGATGGGTCATGTTTGTGCTAGATGTCCTAACTTTGTGAACAGAGATGGAGATGATTGTGGATGAAGGACTACAACAAGAAACCTTATCGACATTTCAAGAACAAGAACACAATCAGGAAGGCCACCATGTCTTGCTCACAGCTCTCATTGGTCAAGACATGAGCGATGTTGATCCTACAACTTCAAGTAATTATGTGGAGCAAAGGAAGGAGAAGAAGTCCGTTGGTTTCACCGGGCTATACCTCATGGCTGATGTTAATTCCCACATCATGCATAACAAGAATGATCCCTACACCAAGAACAATGATGAGGTAGATTCCTTTGTCTTTCTCATGCTCAAGTATGATAATTTGGTGGCTAATCATGTAAAGAAAATTAAGCACTTGGAATGATTAGTGAAAAGAAATGACAAGTTTAAAGCTGAAAATGAGCTTCTAGTGTTGCAAATGGATAGATTTAGAACTACTATTCTTGATCTTGATAATTGTGATACTTGCATTTCTTTGCATGCTACAATTTAAAAATTGAGATGTTCTGAGTCATCTTTGCTAGGACAACTAGAAAGTGCTAGAACTAAAATTATTGACATTAAGGCTAGTCTATGTTGTAATTGCTTAGAAGCTAGGGACATTTCTAGAGCTAAAACTTTGTCATGCTTAAATTGTGATGAATTGGAAAAGAAACTTGCTATGCAAATTAAAAAAATTCTCTAATTCAGTCATGAATATTCTTGTGCTCATTATGAGTTTAGAGGGGAAATTTTGAAAGAATTAACTAACAAGTTTAATTTTGCTAGATCTGATCCTTGTGATACTTGCTCTAAGCTCAATTCTAAAATTGAAGTTCTCACTAATAAGATGTTGCAAGACAAATGTGATAAAGAATCTATTGCTCCTGTTTATGCTTCAAATGTTGATTATATTACTCCAATAGCTTGTGCATTCTATGTTGAAAATGGAAATGATTTAGATGATATGCATAAAATATTTAGAGTTTAATTTGATGAACAACTGTGTAGAATCAAAAATGTATCTTGTGTTGCTTGTGAGGCTTTGAAGCTAGATGTGTCTGTGCATAAAGAGAGGTGCGCTAGAACTGTTAAGAGCCAAGCCTATGAGTCTTGTGTCACTCTTGCCAAAGAGAATTATTATTTGCAGAAAACACCTGAGAAGTTCTCTAGTGGGTAAAAGAACTTAAACTTGATTATAAATCAATTCAAGGTTAGCAAAGCCAATAGAGGTTCAGGTTTCAACCCATTTGAGCATTGCAAGTCAACCTCCTAAGGTAGTTAGAGTTGTTGAGAGTGAAAAATTTGATGTTGCCCCTCTTGAGTTTACTAAGAATGTGTTCAATCTACAGAATTTGCCCAATCCCCTTTTATCAATATAGGTGCTTCAATTTCATCAAGTACCATTGCACCTTTCGTAAGAAGGATGGCCATATCGTAGAGTCCTATTTTAAACAAGCCAAGAAACTGCGTCGTGGCAATGCTAGAGGCTTAAGGAGCTTTCAGGATCAATCCTGTCTAACTAGTGTCCCTACAGTTGCCTCTAGACATCACTTTGTAGATGGTTTCTTTAATTCTTTTGATGGCTTTAGAGAGCAACACGGTTCTAGGTTCTAGGAGAGTCGGTTTAAGTCTAGAGTTGCCTCTAGATAGGATTTCTGTTATTTTGGTGAACGGTGAGGATTTGAGAGGGGTTTTGGTAGCTCTAGGTCATATCCTATTGCACATCATGCTAACCTGTATTTTGGAGCTTTTTCTACCAGTCATGTGTCTCAGTACTAGATTCCTTGTTTTTATATCACAAACTCCAGTACTTAGGCATAGGCTTCTTCTGTCTCTTTGATGTCGGCTTTACCGTGGGGAGGATATCATGTTGGTCTCTTTAGATCTCCTACCTAACTTTGCGCATCTGGTGATAACTGTCACTTCGTAGGATGCAAGTTGTTTAGCTTCGACTACATCACACTGCCAAGCGGTGTGACACAGGTTCTTGCTTGAGTTTTGTTAATTCCATGCTTTCATTTTTAGCATTGCATAGCATTTTGGAGTGTTAGGATTTTTAGGTCTTCAGTGTGTTATGAGTCACACTTTTTGTCGTGTTTTTTTATGCACTTCTCGTTTCTACTAGATTCTCTAGGATCTCTTACCCTGTCTAGGTTGAGTTTGCTTATTTTTTCACTAACTTCTAGTAGTGGGGTGGCTAATATGGTAGATTCACTCCTTAGTAATTTGTGTTCCTTGGGCTAGAGACCATGTGGTGGAGATGTTTTCTCTTCTTGATTTTTTGTTTTTCTTGCTTTTAGCCCTTGTTTTTCTCCTACAAGTGGTTCTTGTAGATGGAGGGACTTCTAGTTCTTGGTTCCTTTTTTGCATCTTGCACGCATGCCATTGCATTGTAAGATATGTATTTAGATATGAATTGTGACGATTACTCAATTATAATGTAATTTTAACTTGATATTGCTAATTGCTATATTATCACTACTTAGGTAGCTTTGTCATACTTGTTTATGTATGATTAAATCTTGGTCATGCTAGCTTAACTTGCCAACATGAACTTAATTTTATAAGTAATATCAACTTTTGCAATTGGTGTCTTTTAAGCATGCAAGGATAGATCTTTCGACTAGTTACTCTCTATTGATCTTTTTATGATATATGCCATGTAAAAAATGCTCCATTAAATCTTATATTGAGCTTTTACTTAGTCATTTGCTAGTTCGTTAGAAAGTATGTCTTGCCCATTAAACTAGTGCCTAACGTGATAAAAAATAATCATTTTTGTGCGAAAAACTGATCTCACCAATTCTTTCTCATAATAAGGCTTCCTATTACATTCGGCATGAACTCAGGGGAGTTTTGAATGATCAAAACCACTCTTTTAAGCTTCTTGCTTGGGATGGCTGTAATAAGGCTTGAGATCTAACATATGGCTAAGAAATAAAAAAAATATAAAAAATAGCTGAAGCTTAGGAAGCAGTTGTGGATGGCTCCTAATTCAGAACTTGCTTTGCTAAAATAAAGCCTAAATGATTTATAAAATTTCAAGGATGGTTTTTATCTAGATTTAAGCATAATTGGCTAAAATTGAACTTCTAATACTTTAAATGATTCAATTTGAGTTTATTGGTTCCATTTAGCCTTCTTGATATGGTTTAGATCACACTTGAATACCTTAAGATGAACTTATTATTTTTTAAGCTTTACTTAACTTAAAATCAAATTGAATACTCTAAATTATGCTATCTTGCTTAGATTGGTTATATATACTTTATCATGATCTAGATAGTTTTGTATGCATTCTATGGATTTAAGTTGTATCTTTTTAGTTTAAATCAGAGCTCTCTTTTAGGTTATGCATTTTCATTCATGCATACATGTTCTTTCTTTCTTCCTTATTGTTTACAATTGTTTTCATGTATCTTTTGAGGGGGAGTAATAGCGAGCTTGCATATTGCATTGCTCTTGATGATTATTTTGCCAAAAGGGGGAGATCAAGACAAAATTTGGTTATAGTAAAAAAAAGGCGAAAATATTTAGATTCAAATTTGGTTATAGTAAAAGAGGGTAAAAATATTTACATTGGAGGAGAATGCTTAGAATGGTTAAAAAGGGGAAAAAATGAACTCTGTGAGGTTGCATTAGAGAAAAATGAGCTTCTATGTGAGAAAAATATATTTAGGATCTTTTATGATCATTTGCTTTCAAGTGGTATTGCATTTGTTCTTATTTGCTTTTTTTGGTGCCTTATCTTGCTATGACAATAGTCATGATGAATAATTATTCTTTTATTTGGACTATGAGCAAGATTTTGCTTTTTGAGGAGTTTTAGGTGTGGAGTGAAACTTTTGTTGAAAACTTGCTCTTTCTGTGTCTTAGCACCATTCCACATCTTGCCGCTATGGTCATGTTCCTTCTTTATCTTGAAAATGGACCACAGGTGGCTATTGCAACTTGTTTGTTTTAAAAATCCAAAATTCAAACTCAAATTCTTGTCTTTGGGGTGTTTGTCAAATTACTCATCAAGAGAAAGATTATAAGACCATGTGGTGGCTACCCCATGAGCATGATGAGTTTTTGACATTACTTGTACTTTGTTTTTGTTATTTGAGTTTGATTTTGAGAATTTGCATTTTAAGTTGCTGTAGTCTGGAGCTTGCAGTCATACGAGCAATGGTGCCACAGTATGATTGGGCTAAGCGGTAGTACGACCTATAGTTGCTGGTAGCTATTTTTCAGATAAGGACTTTTTAGAGTTTTTGTGTTGAGACCTATTACGGTAGTATCAGTGTTGTAATCATGGTACAACTGGAGTGTAGTGGTCTGACTGGCCTTGGCAAGGCGGTATGACCGGTGTGAAGTGGGCGATATGACCGGCATGGGTGCTGCAGTCATACCAGCCCCTGTGCCAAGTTGCTTTTGAGCGTTGGTTTTGGTGGTGTTAGTCACAGTGAGAGTTCGTGCAAGTGCTAGTCATGGGAAGTCCATGCATGTGTGAGCCATAGTGTGTCCATGCATTTATTTTACTAATTGAGAGTCAAGTGCATGTCATTTGTGCTCAGATCAATTGCTTTGTTCTTTAGTGTGCAGGTGCTTTAATGATTGTTGTAGCCAACAACAAGACCGAGGCTACGAAAGAGGTCCTGAGCTCATGGTGTATCATATAAGTCCGAGTGGAGCAACATCTCAAGCCAAGAAGTACGAGAAAAGACAAGGATCGTGAAGAGGTAATGAGTGCATGTGGTGTGCCAAGTAGTCTTATACGTTTCAAGTGGTGATGTTCCTCGAAACAAACGTACGATCTTAATGGCAAACACTAGGCATCATGGACTATGGTGTGATATTGTGTGTTGTGGGACCTGGGTGTTTCAAGTGGTGATGGCTTTGGCGCAAGCGTACGATCTTGGTGACAAGTGATGGGCATCGCATTGTTCGTGAAGACCAGTGGGTGGTTGTAAGATCGAGGAGACCGACTAGAGGGGGGTGAATAGGTGGTTTAAAATTTTCTTTTAATTTAGGCTAACAATTTTAAACTTAACAATTTCCTAAAGCAAGTAAACAATGTATCTACTAAAACAATATGAAATGGCTCAAGTGATCACTAGCACAATATCAATTAACCTAAGAACAATTACAATTCAAGCCTAGGTCAAAGTTTGCTACTCTAAAATCACAAGCAATCAAATGATTCAAATGAAATGAATTGCTTGAAAGTAAATAAGCACAAGAGAGCAAACCACAAAAGACACGATCACTTTTTACCGTGGTGATCGGAGACTTGCCGGTCTCCCCTAGTCCACGTTGAGGTAAGCCCGAACGAATCGGACCAGCTCCACGAATTGAGCCTAATCACCTCGATCACTATGGGTAGCTCTTTCCCTCTCCGGGTAGGCGAGCTCCAACCTTCACAATCTTGTCGGGCCTTCTCACAATCTTCTTGAGAAGATCACCGAACCTTCTCGCCAAGCCATCTAGGTGCCGGCAAGCACCAAGAGTAATGAATCACAGTGGGCTTGATCACTCTCAAGTGCCAAATGGATCAATCTACGGATGCAATGCACTTGAAATCACTCAACTACCTCAATTGAATGCACTAGTGAAGGAATGAGGTGTGAGAGGTTGCTCTATGCTCAAGGATGCTCAATAATGGTTCAACAACATGTCCTTGTGCTGGTGGGGTCGAATTTATACCCCCACCAACCTCAAATAGCTGTTGCAATAAACAACCCTGAAAATTCAGGGAAATCGGAACTACCATAGTGTTAGGGGCGGTACTTCCGATTTTCTGCAGAATGCACAGAACGGCTATGTTAGTGGGTCAGAAGTAACCGTTGGACAATGAGTGCGGTACTTTCATCGTTAAAAACGCGGTACTTCCGGAATCCCGGAAGTTCCGATATTTCCCCGGTACTTCCGATCTCAAAGAGTTGAAGTTTGAAATAGGTTGCTCTCTGGAAATAAAGTTCCGCCCTCAGTGCCCGGTACTTCCGGCCTTGCGGTGGTTCCGCCGTTCATCTTGCGGTACTTCCGATTTCCGAGAGGCCAAGTTCAATTCCGGGCACTCTCTGGAAAAAACGTTCCGCTCGGGAGCCCGGTACTTCCGGCCGATTGGAAGTTCTGCACTTTGAACACCAGTACTTTCGAAATTTCTGACAATGCACAGTTTTGATTCAAATTTAATTTCTAAAAGCATCCATGATCCGAAATTGATCCATAAGGCTCATATGCACATGATCAAGCATTTAACCATGATCACTCTTAATAGTACGGCATCTAACCTATAATCCAGTCTTCCAATCTTTCTCCAAGACCGATAAAAATAAAAGATCCCTAAACTATTTACCTTGTCGACTTGGAGATCTTTGAATATTGTGAAATCCTTTTATGTGCCTCTTTCTTTGCCTTTGAGACTAATCCTTTGAAACACTTAACACATAAATTAGTCCCATGATCACATAATGTCATTAATTACCAAAACCAATATTTTTAGGGGTCTAGATGCTTTCAGTGGTAATTTGGGAAATTCTCCAACCTAGTGGAGTAACGGTTTGCGAAACTGCGATGCTAGTCTAAGTAATTTAGGTCACGTTTTTGTGGATGAAATGAGTTATTGTGCTTGTAAAGTCTTTGGGAAGTCACACTTTGTGTGTCAGTGTAAAATCTATTTATGTGTAGGTTATCGGGTTTTCCTATTTGTAAGTAGTGTGATCCACTAAGGAATAGCTGGTTTGGTGTGAGGTGGTAGCCTCCATTACGTAAGCCTTGTGTTGAGTTGAGTCTTTAGGGACTTGGGAAGACGGGAGAGATTAGGGTTAAGACGAGAGATTAGGGTTAGCGTTTACTTATATTGGAGCCTTTTGTATATATACTCTAGGCTTAGAGCTCTACTATTTTGAGAGATTTGCTGTAAAATATTTCTCTCTATGTGAAATGAACGTTCAAAGTTTGTCCAAGTGAGTTGTGTTATGAATCCCCTATAGTGCTTTTGATTTGCTTGGGTTTCTTATTTGGATTTATCTCTTCTTGATCTTTCCTAGTGCCAAGCACGTGTAAGAGGTGGAGATATCTCAGAAGATAAGATCCTATCTATTTATGCATTTTCTATTGAAAGTTCTTGAGTTTGCCCGATTTTACTCAAGAAATGAATGATTTTGGGGTTTTAATCTTGTGGGTGTTTTGGATTGAATTCGTGTCATTTAGCTTGCTATAATATGTAAGAACCCATCTAAGGTCACCTAGATCATCTATGACTCACGAGCAAGAGCACATAGAGATTTCTCGTTTTTGCCCGATTTTGATGCTCTCTTCACTCAAATATAAAAATATCATAACTTTGGCAACGATTCTCTCTATCGTTGATTGGAATAGGTTCATGATATTCTAATAAAAATGCATACCAAATTTCAATTCATTTCGATCAACCGATCAAAAGTTCTATCGTTTTTTATTTTGAAATCGCGATAATTTACTATTTATGTCCTGATTTTACTGTAGCAGTGATACTAACACGGTAATGTAACGGTATCACCTATTTTACTGTAGTTGTACTACCCATTTACTGTAGTGGTACTACCAGAGTTAATGTAGTGGTACTAACGATTTTGCACAATTCGTTTTGCTTATTTTGTGTGGGTGATTGGTTTATGAATTTCATAACTTCTCATAGTTATTGGAGTAAAGGACTTAGAGTCGTGCTTTTGATTTGACAAAAGATATAAAAAAACTTATAATATTGTTGGTTTCTACTGATCTCCCTCTAATCGCTATATTCGATCTTGAAAAAGCTTACTAATAGTAACTAGGAGTATAATAAGTAAAACTGGTATAATTGAAGCATCGCTCATGTTGTGCAAAAGAAGTTGTACTGGTGCTTTGGTTGCCTGCTCGTACCACCGGAGAAAATTCGGCCGCTTTGGTTGGGTGGCTGCAAGAAGCCCCTGGCCACGCTGGCCATTCCCTCTCTGGCTCTCTGGCCGGCCTGGCCCGAGGGTGGCGAGCGAAGCCAGCCGCGGCGCCGGGATGCAGTGCGCCTCCGGGGCCCGCAGGTTGCTCCCGCGCGTGCAAACCCAGCGTTGGCGAGTCTGACCTCTCACGCTCGGCTGCGCCACCACATCCTCTCTCCACTCTCTCGCTCCAGTCGCCTCCGCTGTCGCTGGCCACCGGAGGTCGCCTTCTGCCACCGGCGCCGTGCTCGAGCTCGTCTCCGACTCCGTCTCCGGCCTCTGGTGCCTCCTCCCGAAGTTCCTCTTCGCTGCAGTCGCCAAAAACCCGAGTTCGAGGAATTTCTGTTCGCTGCCGTCGCCGTTGTCCTCAAGGATCTCATTGCCGGCCATCCTCGCGTCTC
Organism: Dendrocalamus sinicus; assembly: GCA_036346575.1. Taxonomy (NCBI): domain Eukaryota; kingdom Viridiplantae; phylum Streptophyta; class Magnoliopsida; order Poales; family Poaceae; genus Dendrocalamus; species Dendrocalamus sinicus. The sequence continues at coordinate 38,821,120 of CM070645.1, read as the reverse complement.
CTATCGCTTCTATATCCTCTCCTGTCGGTATTTTCCCGAAATCCCTGCTTCCTCTCTATTTCCCCCAAATCCTAGGGGTAAGGGTTCTAGTTCTTGAGAGATTCTTGTGATCTGAGGCAATGTGGATGAAATTAAGTCCATGTGTGAGCCTCTCAGATGGATTATAGTATATGTGGACTATCATTTTCTGTGAGAAAATGCATGCAGCACATCGAATTTCTGCGAAAAATGCATTGTGGTTCTCTCTGCATGTATGGCATCATGATGCTGTAACACTCATCACAGTACATTGATAAGATAAAAGATGTTGATACGTAATTGCCAATGTAGAATGAGTAATGTACATTGATGTGATATATATAGTACTGCTGATGCACAAAAAGTAATAGACCTGTGTATACTTGTTAATTTTTCCTGGAGAGCATTTTAAAACTTTTATTAGGTTGTATCTGGTATAATTGACAGATTGTACATCATGCAAGTGTCAAATGTTCTATAGAAGTACAATAACTTGGTGCTTATATATTTATATTCATTCAATTATGTTGAATTTCCAGTGCGGTTTGACGAATGGCGTGATAATTGATTGCTATTAAGTAAGGTGCTCTTCAATGGCTGACTTCATGAATTTACGGGCTTTCATCCTGCGTGCACGTGTCTTGAAGCTTTATAGGCAGGCATTGCGCATGACTTGCCGAGCCCTTGAACATGCTCATGGTCAGGCATTTTTAATCCTTGCTCTCTTATTTCTGTTTTGTATTGTTATGTTTGAAGCACACTAATTATTCATCTACATTCTTTTTTTCGAGATGAGTTGAGGCAGATAATAAGGGCTGAGATTGACAAAAATCGCCATTGTGATGATAAACAAAAGATTAGGTTTTTAATTGGTGAAGGGCTGAAGAGATTAAGAGTTCTAGATGAAATGCTTGACATGACAGGAAACAGTTAATGTGAGTTACATCTGGGCTCTTCTCCAGTATTCAATTCTCTCCGGTGAATTCACGAAGTCAATTGTTTGACACAATTCACTTTTCGCAAAGAGCAAAACTAGGTGTGTTGTTTTTTGTGCAAAATATGTACAACATGTGATTTGAGGATGAAGATCAGATTTAGATGGGTACAGATCAAGGGTAGTACCAAGTGCAGGTAGTTATAAGGGCCCGGATCACTTCTTTGTAAAAACATTTGTAGAATTCTGATGGTATGGGAAGCATTTCTATAGGAAGAAATTGCTAGATTACGTGGATAGGTCGTGAATATGGTGATGATAAATAATTGACATGGGTTGATTTAGAATTTACGTTTGCGAAAGTTTCGGACGATGCACTTTTATGAAACTGGTAAGTGTTGAAATACTCAGGTATTGCGGTCAGACCGGTTTTTTAGGGTGGTCTTAGGTTGATTTTTGGAAAATGTGGCAATTGAGTTTGTGGATGAATTGGTTCGTATTTATGGGTGAATTATATTGTGTTATACGTGTGTGGACTGATGTTGATCAAGTTGGAGAGAACTTGTGCCGGAAAAATATTCTTTGGTCTTTGCATGTATAGGTTGAGTATGGAGACGATCATGATCGATGACGAGGTAGACTGGGACTAGGATAGGAGATTCGAGGTTCAAACGGTCAAGGATATCATGAGATGGTCGGGCTCATGCTTGAGCATGTGGAGAACAAAAGTGGATGATGTATAGAGAAGCTACGTGAGGTGCTGTTCTGAAGGTTTCGACACGTGACAAGTTGAAAAGTTAAAAGGGAAGAATTTGTTTTTAGGAGTTATGAGTTGTAAATTAGAAAGTCCATAGAATAGAAGTTGTATCCTGAGAGAGGAGAAGGTTTCGTAAGAGACTTGGAGTCAGATTAGGGCTCAAAGTTGAGATCTGTTCAGGGAGAGGTATCAGAGGATGTAAATAGAGGTGTAGAGGCATAGCAATTGGATGGGTTTTTAGAGAAGTATTGAGAAGGCTTTAGTTTTGACTAGGTTTTTAGAGGTGATTTTGTGGGTACTTTGTAAACCCACGAAAATCCAGCAATATACATCACTATGAATCAATCTTGTTTTTGATTGCTGGTGATTGCAGGTGTCGAAACTTACAAGCGAAGGAAGTCTACAACTACATGCAAAGGTGTCGAATTGCTACCGGAAAACAAACGAAATACGAGTACTCGAAAGTGCTGAGTCCTTCAAGGCGCAAATGATCGAGAGGTTATGCTCCCAGTCGAAGTTACGACTCAGTGCAAAGCAGTCGAAGTTACAACTCAGTGCAAAGAAGTCGAAGTTTCGACTCAGTGCAAAGCAGTCGAAGTTATGACTCAGTGCAAAGCAGTCGAAGCTTACGAGTCGGTGCAACAAATCGGTCGAAGTTCGAGTACGTGCAAAGCGGTCGAACCTTACGAGTGCTAACCAGTCGAAGATGAGAGTGCGAAGCGGTTGTAGTTTACAAGCATAGAAGTGGTCAAGTTTACGGTGGTAAGAGTTTACAATAGTTGAACGGTCAAGCGTCAAGCGGTCAAAACAGTCATCGAAGTTTACGAGTGGTAAGAGTTTATGACAACTGAATGGTCGAGCAAGTGGTCAAGCGCCGAGTGGTCAAAATTTACATCTGGTAATTTAGATTTTGCTATTGAGTTCTGAATAACGACTATTGTTCGATCCTACAAAATATTGTAATTGGTTAACTTGCGCAATCTGCTTATCGAGAGATGTGATGCTCGGAAACATTTATCTTTTACCACTCTGGTAGTTGGTTCAGTTGTTCTTTCTAGCAGTATCTAATGAGATGAAGATTGGAGATTTCTAACTTCTACTAAATTGGATTCTATATTGTATCATCCATTCATGTGAAATGAGGAATTAAAGTGAATTGGCATTATCTAAATGTTATAGTGCTGAATGACTAGCTGCATAAGCAAGATTTCTCTAAAGACGATAGTGTCAATATTTTAGATGATTGTTGAGTACAGCTTAGGGGTGCATAAAAATGCATCTATATTATATCTCGTTATCTATCTTCGTGTTTTGCTAATTCATATTTATTCTGTTCATTTTCTCTTTACACAATCACTAGCTTGAAAATTGAAACATGCTTTTATCTTGTATGAGAGATCGGCTTTGCTGCAGGGCGCACTGCACATAATATGTGCAGGGCCGTTAGCCTTTGCCAGCGTCCTTCAGTCCTGCTAAAGGGTGTGGGCCCAGGATAAATTAATCAAGTTTACAATTAGAATTAAGCATTAGGGGGAAAACATCTCCCGTCTCTTCCCTTCTATTTCTCCGATTCCAGTCACGGCCTGGTGCATTACTTCTTTCCTTTTTCCTTAAGATGTTGCAGCCATTGCTCCCCATACATGCAGGATTCCAGGAACAAAGAGATTACCAAATCCCTCTTCCCAACAGCGATGTGCCATATGAGCTGTCGTGCGAGTGTTTATCCTAGGCGGAGAATATAGAAGCCGAAGAGTTGTCAGAGGCAACGCGGCCATTGCCGGGCGCGTTGTGTCGCGACAGGTTCTGATGATCGATTGTAAACGGCGGTTGTGTGGATTAGCACAAAGTAAATTCAGAAGATGAGCCGAACGCAGGCAGCGGATGGAGGGCACTGAGCGTGGTCGCGCTCGAGCAGCTGCCTAAGCGGTTGCGCTCCAGTCCGCCGAGCAGCTCGTCCCTCGACACAACTTATTGGACTGGATAGTAACAAAGTGGGAAAGTAATGCCAACTCAAAATTTTCTCCTAGTATTCAAAATTCTATTTTCATACAACTACAGAGTTGTAGAAAATAAAATTTTCATCCAAATCTTTGGACAAAAAGCTCAAGAATACAAAATCTTGAAGCAACCACTTTCTGCGGTCTAACTAGCATAGAAATGGTGGTTTGATCGGTCTCGGCGATCTGACCGCTCTTTCAAAAGTGGTTTGACCGCTGCTACAGTAAAATTAGACAAATTAATAGTATTTTCAGCATGATTTCAAAAACTAAAATCGAGGTAATTTTTTATCCGTAGATCCAAATGGCATTAAAATTTGCAGGGATCTACTCTAGAATATCAAGAATTTGTTCCAACAAACGATTATGAAAATCATGGCCAAAGTTGAGACCTTTTTTAGTTTGAAGGAAAAGTGCACCGAACCGAGCTAAAACTAAAATAAGTGAATACAACTTGCTCGTGGGTGGACGATAGCCAAGATGGTTTTAAATGTATTGTCAGATGTCACAACAAACTAGAATACCGAAGAGCACGACCCAAAAACCCTTGAAACAAGAAATCACTGAAGAGGCCAAAATCAAGCAAAACCGGATTTCTTCATGAACTTGCTATCAAAGTGGCTAGATGATAGAAGATTGATTTCCAGAGCTTATCTCCATCTCAATCATATCCTTGGCATAACAAGATCAAGAAGAGGGAAGAGGAGAGATCAAAACCAACCGAAATAAGAGCAAATAAATTAAAACAAGAAATAGACATAGAGATCAGCAATGATTGATGTATTGCCACTTGAAGAGGTAGGTTTTATAGCCACTCCACCTTGGAGGACAAAGAGTACACAAGGTACTCAACTCTCAAACCCTAAGCCTAGACATGAAAGCACGAGAGAGATAGGTTGGATAGTTAATTACATGTCTTCATCCTAACCCTTTTTATAGGTGAACAACTAGCCACATATTTTTCTTAGTAAATCTTATCTATTATTACAATGGAGGAAACTCATTAACCCTATACATAGGTTTTACTCACACAAATTCACTTATGCACGTTTTTCAAAGTGTATAAGTTCATATTTGCTAAATCCTTAGCCTTGATCCGCTTTGATCAAACCAACTTTATCTTGACCTAAACCACTCTCCAATGCATCGCCCATGCGTTGCGGTTTTAATTCAAGATGGTTTTTGATATTTGGTCAAACTACCAAAATACCCTTTCTTGACCTGGTCATCACCAACCACTGCAAGCAATAGCCATGCTTGCCACGTGTAGGTGTACCACTAGCTCACCACGCGTTGCTAAGTCTCTCCCATCTAGGTTCCACCGAACCATGGCTCACTTGACCCGTCCAAGCTTACTGATGTCATCAAGGTCGTTTGAACTCGCCTTCAATATTTTCTATTTTTCTTGTGCCATACTTGAGCTCACCATCTCACCGGCCGTTTTGGGACCCAACTCCTCCATGAGCGTAGCTCCAATCCTCGCCCTTGACTCCAAATGACTTTGCATATCCAAAGACAAAAAAATTATTTTCAGGCACATGTTCTTCAAAATTTGACCCACATTAGTCAAAATATGTATCATGCAACCTTAATGCAATGACCCAGGTCATCCCAACTCAATCCATGACTTAAATCCCTAAAACCCTATTTTTCGGGAAAGATCGGTAGTACCGCACCTACAATACCAGTACTACCGCTCTGTGGTACTATTGCACGTTTGCACCTAGCACTGGATCTCTCTGGAAAGAAATGTTATGCTGCACAGTCGAAGTTATCGCCTCGCGGTACTACCACTCAAACACCTGTGGTATTACCATCATGTGGTACAACCGCATTCACAACGGCGGCACTACTGATTTTTCTGGGACTTCCATAAATCAGTTCAAATCAATTGCAATCTTTACAAAACCATTTGACCACTCCACAAACCTTGCAATAGTTCATTACAATAGTATCCTAGACCTTCTCACATAATCCTTCACAACTATTCCAATCCCATCTTTGTTCGTCTGGCCTAGAGGTGGGCATTGGGGCATGCCATGCTAGCACGGCCCGGGCCCACCGTGCTTTGGGCCGCATCGTGCTGTACCAGCTTGGCTCAGTCATCCCACTGTGCTGTGCTAGCCCGCCTTGCCTCATGCCAGGCCCAGGCATGGCACAAAGCCCGCCATGTCGGTGTTTGTGCTATGCCAGCCCAATCCTAGTCCAAAGTAACTATACACGACGATGGTGGCGACGGCTGCCGCCATCTTTATTTCTCTCGTACCTGCCTTGTTAAAAACTAGTTAAAATTGAATTAGTTACATAAAAACATGGGCACACAATGACATAAATATTTTGGGAAAGTGAAATTTCCTTGAATTTTAAAGATACAATGTTACTATCTCATTAAAAACCTTACGCCCTAAAGTGGGGTTCGCCGAGTAAGGAAAAGAGTACAGTAACAACATGCGTACATAGTATCTACTCATCAATGTCTAGGTCGTTCATGCGTCTGGGGTCAACGTATGCTTGCACGATTTCAGGATCCTCTAGTTGATGTTGTTGCCATTCTTTAGCTAATTCCCAGTCTTTGGCGCATGTGATTGTCTCCACTAAATGTTCTTGAGGGATCCGGCGCCTACTAAGGTTTATCATGTTCAAGAATTCAAGTGATATGAGGTCGCATTATTCTGAATTAAAAACTAGTTAAAATTGAATTACATTATGTCATCGTGTATTCATTCAATATCTTGCTCTACCAGTTCAATCAACATCAGATAAAAACACCTACAAGTCACTCTTTTTCCAAAAATCTCTTTTCTAACAATCACTGCCTACTTGCCACACAGTCCTTTTCCTCTCGAAACCGAACACCTGCCCAACACATTTAATTTTCCTTTCTCCTCACCCGAACACCTCCCACCAAGTCCCAACTACCTTATCTTCCCAATTCCCAAGCTAGGAAGCAAGAAGCCATGAACATACTCACACCTTCTCTCCTTTCAATCACCACCAAAAATCGCAAATCGCTTAATGTATGCCATACCATCGCATTCCTCATCGTGCGAGCATTCCATTCCTACAACTAGTTCATGTATGCATGAAGGTTTGAGTGAGTGGCAGAGGGGGCAGCCGAGTGGCAGGCTGGCCACTGGCAGTACCGCACTAGCAGGAGGAGGCGTAAGGCGTGGCCGGAGCATGGCGAGGCCGGCCGATGGGAGCAGCAGCTAAAGGCCGAGCTATGCAGCGTAGTGGCGGCGACAGACATGGCAAGAGCCGGCCAGCTTGTCCATGCCGAGCAAGGTGGATGGAGGCCAATGGTGTGGTGGACGGCGACTGGACTCAACGCAGTCGGCCGGGAGAAGGGGAGTGGTCGTCGGCAATGGAAGAAAGAAACAGAGGAGAGAGGACATCAGTCTAGAGGGGAGAAAATGAAATGGTGGCTTGTGAGGAGGTCGCCGACTCGCCGCCATGCTGCGCGCGGTCGCCGAGTCCGCTACCATGCTGGCCATGCCTGCCGTGCTGGGCTGGCCCGAGCACGGCACACTACGTCGGGCTGTGCTGTACCGCCCAATGGGCTAGCTTTCCAAGCCCAGCCCAGCCCGTTATTTGGGCCATGCCAGCTCGGCCCACCACGTGGCGTGCGAGTGCTGTGCTTAGATCATATTGGGCCGGCCAAGCCTTAGGCTAGTATGAAATAGCTCAGCTCAACTCCCAGCTCTAGTCTAGCCGTCAGGTTGGTCTGCTTGATCCTTGGTGTCTGCTTGGTCCTTGGTGTAGTCTGCGTTGCCATCCACTTGGACTAGGAGAATAATAATAGAGCAAATGGTAAATGTCTCTGTTAAAGCTAATCTTAATTAGTAGACCGTAGGCCCTATTAGCAGGACACTTGGCAAAAGATGATTGACCCTGCATATATTATGTGCAGGACGCCCTGCTGCGGAGCCGATCTCAATGGGAGATGCCTCTGTCAAAGCTAATAGGGCAGCTTGCAGGTTACTCCTGTATCCGAGTCAGTAAAACTTCATAGTAGCGGTGACGAGTTAACTCTTCTAATTCTTTTGGCAGCCTTTTGGATTAGCTTTAAGACCTGTCCATATTAGTTTCTATTTTTAGCTTTTAATTAGAAAAATCAAAAACCAATATGAACAGGTGGTTTCTCTACTCCTCTCGCTATCGTCCTGATCTAGGGATAAGGTATGGGGTTACAGATGCATCACACACCCCACTCATTTCACTCCCATCACGCGCACACCCTTACTTTTTCTACCGCTCGTCTCTTCCTTTTAAAAGTCTTTTTTTCTATTACTATTTACTTTTAGTTAAAAGTCATCAGTAAAAATCAATATGAACGTCTGCTTAGTGTGCTCATACTGTGATGTCTTTAACTCATAATTTACTGTTTTAGATATGCAAGGGTGGTAGCATTTGTCATTTTGTTTCTATTCATGGCTATTTGCTTGATTCCACGTACTAACACAACCTGCATTAATTTGAAACAGTCGTTCGAGCGTATCATGATCTTTGGCTTTGAACGTCCAACACACATTCGTGAACTTCTATCCTGCATAGAATGGATGTTGTCGAAGTGCACCGATTCAAATATGTCAGGACTGGTCTATTAGAACACGCATGTTATTGTCAATATACTTTTGGCCATGAATATTGTGAGCATCCACTACATGAGTAGAATATGCATTCTAGATTTCTAGTTAACGAACTTCTGACGATGTTTTGAGAAAGAAGGACAAGTTCGTGCAGTCAATATGTAACATCAACAAGCTTAACTAAAATCCGCTGCACCTCCAAATATGCAAAATGACAAGGCTGTTCCATACTTGATTCAAAGGAACCTTTTCATCAAGCTTATTATCTGTCAAACATAACAGAAGACTCAAATTTATGCTCATAAGCATAAGCAAAATGCACCTGCATGGTTCACAACTTCACATTAACCTTGGTATCATCACTTCGAAGATTCCAAAAGCAGCCGTGTTTGTCTGGTAAGGTGCTGGTGAGCAGCGCCCAAAATATATGTTTTGTGAAATGTTTGCCATGGTATCCTTCCAAGTGCTGTTCTCATCCATGGATGTTACTACTGGTTCATTTAGATACGCATAACTGCTTTTTCTCCACCTGCAAACAATATGAGGGGATGATCTGTTATCAGGCATGGTAGCCATATAAATGAAGCAACTATGATGGTAGTATATTTCTAGGAACAGATATTCACATATAAGTTAGTATGCACTTCCAAGGTTTCTTTTTGGTCACCAGTTTTTTTTATCTGCATGATAGTTTTACTTTTAGTCTTGTGTGCAGAAAAGGAGACACCAAACCTTGTTAAAGACAACAAACTTGGAGTACCTAACAGAGCAAATTTGGAGTAAGGTTTGTAGAATATAGTGCTCTGTCCTAAATTCTTACATATTTGGTGCAGGGCATTCAACCGGTGAATTCTACTTAGTGGGATACAGATTGTTTTCCACAATGCAACATCATCCAGGTTACGAAAAGATGACGAGACATTGGAAAGGTGTGCACTACACTTACAGTGCAACTGTAGAATGCATAAAGCAATAATGGTTATCATCAGGAGACGGGAGTGTACCAATCCTTGACGCCAATTCGTATCTCGATGTTCCTGGTGACAACTGCCTCCACTTTGCTGTTCTTGGTGATGTCTCCCTCCCTCCTCATCTTGTCTCTCTCGTTTGTTTCATCAATAATCCCGTTTATCATTTGCTCAAAAAGCATGTAATCTTCTTGCTGCTCTCAACATAGTTTAACAAATCCAAATTATGCCAACATAATAGTAAAGGGCAAGGGTCTCGAATTAATGTTATTATATAATGATTTATTCAATGTACTTGTACCATAGTTTTGTACCAAAGAGGGTTGGATGTTTAGTAATAAAATTATAATGTTATGAAAGCACTTTTCGAGATAAATCTATATATAAGATTTTATGTATCCAATCTAAATATTTAAAAAGATACCGATAGTAAAGTTTTAAAATTTTAACTGCACAGATCTCATAACGATATGTATTTGTGACTGGAGGGAGTAGATAGTAAGTGGCATATGCAAAATATTGTTGATCGATGAAGTAACAAACGCATACCTTGAGAGTCTTGACTTTGATCCTTGCAGCCTCCTTCTCGGCCGCGAGCTGGTGCTCCTCTTCTTCCAGCTTCTTCCTCATCCAGAAATGGTCAATTTCTGCCCGGGTGACGCTCCGTGCTGGGGCTGCCTTCCTGCTCGGAAGGACATAACGACCATGAGGCTGATACAGTGGTATAGAAGTCCTCGACAGCGGAGACCGTGGAGCACTGTCCATCTTCTTCATCACGCACCCTTTGATCGTCATCTTCTTAGAAGTCTCTCTCTCTCTCTCTCTCTCTCTCTCTCTCTCTCTCTCAAGTATACCTTGTATGGTTTCTTCCGAAGGTACCTACTGTCTGTCTGACCTTCTACAGCAGAATGATATGTAAGGTCTCCTTTTAATTCTATCCACTCTTCTCAACCATCGGTCTTGAGCGTCTTTTGCTGCTTTGGGTGTCACTGGTAGAGACAGAGTAATCAGGGTCTTTTAGTAGAATATTAAGGCAGAAAAGGTTGGTGCTTCTGTACAGGAAGAAGGAGGAGTTTTGTGTTGACATGCACGGACCCCTCCACAGCTACCGTCAACCAAGTACCAACCACTGTATTATATGCATTCTCCAGCTTTCAGCCGTTCGTTAAAAAAGTTTGCAAGTGGGATGTGCGTACCGGGTGATGCACTCTCTTTTACTTAGTTAATTAGTTAGGGGATATATCATATTCTTCTCCAACAAAGTACCAGGAACACACTCTTACTCCCGGATCCCGCCTCCTCGCCGTCGCCGAAGCGCGCCACCGGCCACCGGTGGTCGCAAGGAGGGCGGCGGCGGGGCTTTTCCCCCCTCCCCTTCCCCAGCCATGCTCGGTGGAGAGCAGTTCTTTGGCCACGAGCTCCCCGGTAGCGGCTCCCCTCGCCGGCGGCGGATCCGACGCCCTGATGGCCGGATCGGGCGACCCTCGGCCTGGATCTACGAGGGTTCGGTAGCGGCTCCCCTCGTCGGCGGCGGATCCGACGGCCTGGTGGCCGGATCGGGCGTCCCTCGGCCCGGATCTGCTAGGGTTCGGTGGCTTCAGGCCTTGGCGGCGCGCGCGCGGCTCCGAGCGGCGGCACGAAGGCGGCCCGATGGCGCGTGCGGGGTTGTGGGGGTGGCGTTGTCGCGCGCATGGAGCAGCGTTGAGGAGGTGTGGCGGCGCACCGCAGCTCGCCCCGTGGCGGTCGATGGCGGCGTGCCTGCTCGCCCGCGCCGAGGTTGCCGCCGCGAGTGCGACTCAGCGTCTTGGCGCCGGATCTGGTTGAGCTTCGGCACAGCGGCGACGTGCTGGTAGCCGGGCCCGGCTGGGGTCCGGCCGAGGCCGATCTTTGCGGTTGGCGGTGGGGGTAGTTGGCCTGCGGTCCTATCATGCGGCAGGCGGCTCGGCTGCTGGGTTCCTAAGGCATCCCGCGGCGACCGATGGAGGCTAAGCTGGCAACGGTGCTTGGAGTCCGGCGCGGCAGCGAATAGTACTCTGTTGCGCCTTTCAGTCCAGAGAGCCATGGCGCGGCGTTGCTCGAGCGGGAAGCCATGGCGCGGCGTTGTCGCGCTGAGATTACTATAGGCTTGATCCGTGGCTCATGCCCCTGGATCTGCTCAGTGATGGCGCATAGGCGTCGCATAGTGGTTTCTTCAGAGGCGGACTTTGCAGGAAGCGGCTCATCGTGGAGTTCAAGGGTGGCTATGCCATGGCCTTGAGGCATGCAGGACCCCGGTGTGTTGGTGGCGGTCTAATTTGTGTCTGGGTAGTGCGTGGGGTGCTGTGGAGGTACTGGCGAAAGCCTTGCCGGTGGTCTTACCGGTCTCGACAACGATGACGCCTTCGGGCACCATTTTCCTTCCTGGAGGTGTTGTCATGGCACTCCATAGCCCTCATGTATACTGATCTCCAGGTGAAAACCTTGCCTCGGTGAGGCGGGCGGCGTCGGCGACCCTAGTCGCCTCCTTGGAGGCGTCGCCTCGAAGGTCCCTCTTCACGTAAAGTAGACCGAAGTTTGGATGGCACAGTCGGATGGGGATAGAGACTTGATTGAAAGTAAGGATGGAGGAGAAGTTCTGAAGCTTAGTCTTTCTAGCTTTTTTCATAGTCTTTAAGCTCTCTTCCTTGTTGTTTTTTGCTCATCAGTTTTGAGGCTTTGAGCCTAAGAGCTTGTGTAATTTTTGGCTGCATATATCCCACGTGGATATAGAGGTCGGATTTTAGATCCTTTATCTAAAAAAAATTAGTTAGGGGATGGCTCATGGATGTGCAGTTGTTTTTCCTTTTGGCCCAGGAGAAGAGTGTATTGTGATTGCATTACATTACTGCTGTTCGATGACTGCTCTGTTGCAATTAGGATCGTGGACTAGCTCAAGTGAAATTACCAAAAGGATTTCTGCATTCCAATACTCTTGTCCAATGAAAAGATTCTGGATAATCACCAAGAAAATGCATTATCCGAAAAAGCAGAAGAAACTGAACGAATATACAAGTGGCAGATAACACAATGACTAGGAAAGTTCACATGCGAGCACGATAGTTCCAAGGACTATGAGAGGGCGACCAATATTTGTTTTCTTTTCGGAGGGCTTTAAAATTCAATATTGCTTTGGCTATTGATATGTACTAATCTAATCTGGAATCGGAACATATATTCTTGTCTTCCTACAGGTTTGAGCTCGCATCTGTTGTGGTTTCGATCAGTATAGACATAATTGGACAAGCATTTTAGCCCCAGAAATCATAACATTAATTTAGATGGATTGAAAACTAATCTTTCTGAACGACAAGCAAGCGAGTATCTTATGATTAGTGATCTGCTTCCAATAGCCACTCTTGATCCGTCTTGTTGCACTTCGAAAAAAACTATTCACGATGATGTGGTTTTTTGCTATCCTGTAAATGTGGGAAGAGATTTTTTTCCTGTAAATATCACCTCTGTGACTAACTGACTATGACCACGACAGTACAACAGGTGACACATATTGTTTGCCAATCGCGAGGTGGTACCACAGCTTGCATCTATTTTTGTTTGTTGTTTTCCCTCGCATTTACTCTGTGTTTTTTTGGTTGGTTGTAGCTCAAGTGGTGTAGGATTGAAAACAGCAATCAGAGAATGGTGAATAATTGCTGTTGCTTCTTGGAGTCTTTCAGCAGTTAGAATAGATTTCGACCACTTGAAGACGAACCACCTGATCAATCGCTCAGCTTACGACTGTGTACCCGATAACTCTGTATGACTACTCGCCTGATCGCTTTGAACATTGTAGTAAGATCCACATTACCTGCAATCACAACCACTCTACAAGCAAAACAAGAAGCAGATTGATTCGATACTTATCTACATTGTAGGACCTCCGTGGATTTACAAAGTGTCCTCACAAGAACCCCTAAAAACCTTCTTGATGAAAACCCTCTCAAAACTACACCAAAAACTTTCTCAAAAGCACACATTAGCCCTTAGCCTCCCCTGCTTTGATAGGCTAATGTCCAAACCGTGTCCGCCTCAAATATGAATACAAAATTCTATCTCTTCCTCAAATCAAGGGACACGAAACCTTTCCTAATACAGGTTTTATTCAAATCTCTATCTCTTCCAAATTACAGAATCTATCCGTAACTCTCTCAATCTTCTCAATTTTGGACTCCATTCACAACTCCTAACCCAACACGTGACGAAGCCTTCAAGATAGCACATCCTGTATCTTCATCACGCACCATCATCACTCGTGTCGAAGCCTCCTGGATCGCATCGTTCGTAGCTTCATCACGAATTACCACCTTTGATTTCCACATGCTCCAGCGTGAGCCCGACCACCTCGCGTGACATTCTCGATCACCTGGACCTCATACTCCCCATCCTAGTCTCGATCCTCCTCGTCACCGACCATGATCATCTCTACATCCACCTGCATATGCAAAGACCCAAGGACGTTTTCCTGGCATAAGTTCTTCACAATTTGATTGACATCAACACACACTTGAAACACAATTTTAACCATTCATCAGCATCACATAGGTCATCCACGACTACACATCTCATCGCTATCCAGAAATCACCCTCAGACTATTCATTACGACCAGTTACAACCGCTATGCAAGACCGATCGATAGCACATCGAGACTCGAACACAAGTATTCGGGAAAACACCATGGCTCAAACTCGGGAATAACAAGCAACACTACCGACCACACATCCATCGAGTACTAATCGCCGAGTACCGATTGCTTCGACTAAAGCACCAGATCGCTAAGTCCACGACTACCGATCTCTAACCATTTGGTGCACCATTGATCACCGAGTACCGACAGATTACCATCCACGAGTACCAATCACATACCACAAGTCTCTGACAGCCGATCGCTAACCACGATTGTCAAGTACCACTATCTTTCGGGTACCAAATCCTGTAAGTATTGTTCACCGATCACCACCAACCAGTCCTACCACTGACCTAACACGAGTACTCTAAGTACTCAAAGATAACAAGAGTTGAAGCACTCGTATCGACCATGAAGTCTACGAGTACTGACTGTAAAGCCTACGGCAACCGATCGCAAAAGCTTAGAACTACCGATCATGGACTACAAGGTCTACGACTACCGACCAGTAAAATTTACGACTACTGATCACAAAGTCTTCGATTATCAAGTATCGACCAAAAACTCTATGACTATCAACTGGACACTATAGATACAACCATCAGAAAGTACTGTAGCTATGGCCATCGGAAAGTAATGTAGCTACGACCATTAAAAAGTATTGTAACTTACCATCTTCAACCAGATTTGGTCGTTCTACCGTAGACGATGTTCCATGGTTGAAATATCGTGATCAAAAAATGATGAGGTCGCAATATCATGGTTGGGTTGCCGTGGTCGAATGTCCATAGTCGAAGGCTGCCGTGGTCAAAGCTAGACATGGCCGTAGTCGGACATGGTTGAAGTCGAACATAGTCGAAAACTGGATGTGGTCAACATCAACGTGGTCGAACTCTGGCGTGATCGAATCTGTAGTGCTCGACTTACCGAGGTCGAAATACTGTGGTCAAAACCTGACATGGTCAAAGTTTGTTGATTGGACAAAGCCGTTTGGACCACCCAGCATAGAGTTGTTCGGACCAATGATACAAGGCCATTCGGACCACCGACTACCAAACATGGTCGAAGCCTTGTTGTGATCGAAAAGCCATGGTCGATATGCATTAAGTGACTACCATGGTTGATTTGCCTTAAACGACTGCCGTGATCGATCTACCTTGAGTCACTGTCATAATCGTAATGCTGTCCTTAAAACTCTGGTAAAATGAGCGCATCAACTAGAACTTTTATAAACACAAATTTCAATAAAACTCAAATATTAATTATTCATTATCACTAAATACTTTACTACCACAGGTTCCGATCCGATTGGTGAAAGTTATCCAAGTGAGCTGGACAGCAGCGAAAGGTACGATAAAGCACCATTGTCGCTGAGATGTCTTCCTATTCGTGATGTTCTCCTTTCGTTGTGGATCCAACTGATTTTGTATTGTCCAATCGTGCTAACCTCGAAATTGATCCGATGGCGACTATGAGCACGAACCGGATCTTCCCGATACTGATGTGGAATGCAAAGATTTCTGTAACGCCGACGTCGCGGGCCGTGAAGATGCAGGGATCTGATAGCGATGTACCAGCCTGCGAAGGCGAGCGACGAATGAGGTAGGAAGGAAAAAATTATCCCTATTTTTTTATTCTGTTTTCAGCATCACTGTTCCTGAATTATTGTTTCGTACAGCTTAAAAAAAAGAGCAAATTGAACCGTAGCACCCAAGTTTATGAGGTTGTGCCACTTAGCCCCTAAAACTTGCATTTTATCCTTCTGGCTCTTTAAACTTGCCCCATTTGTACTGCATATGTAGCATATCTATTGGGTCATTTACTAACCGAAGTCGTTGACATGGACGGTTGACACAACCAAACAATTCAGACTTGGTTTGACATGGAATTTTTCGTACGAATAATCTATTTTTTATTCGAAAGTACAGAAATATACCCGCGGTAAATTTTTTTACAAAAATAGGCTCAAGTCGCCCAATGGAAGGGCTACTGGAGCCTATCGCCCAACCAGAAGCCGATTCTGTCCCTGTCGCTCTACCATCGGCGATCGCATCCATCGCCTCCCATTGGGCGACTTTAATCTGATCGCCCAATAGTTGAGCGACAGGGATCAAACCTTCGCCAAAAATAGTGAAAATTGGTGGAGATATTCTTCATTGATCCAAAAGCCTTCAGAAAAATTTTTGAGCAATTTCGGCTACGGGATCAAAAGTTATAGCAATCGAGGAACACAAAGAGAGAAGCGGGAGTGATTGAAACTGTTATAACTTTTGATCCCGTGGCGAAATTGCTCAAATTTTTCTGAAGGCTTTGGATCAATGAAGAATATCTCCACCAATTTTCACTATTTTATGAGAGTTTGTCCTGTCGCTCAACCATTGGCGATTGCATTAAAGTCACCCAATAGGAGGCGACGGATGCGATGCGCTGATGGTAGAGCGACATTGGACATAATCACTTCTGGTTGGGCGATAGGCTCCAGTCGCCCTCCCATTAAGCAACTTGAGCCTATTTTTGTAAAAAAATTTCCCATGGGTATATTTCTGTAATTTCGAATAAAAAATAGATTATCTGTAAAAAAATTCGTTTGACATGGCCAAGAAAATCTAGACTTGGTTTGACATGGCACAAAAAAATCTCATGTGTCAACGAATCCCCTCATCCATCTTGTTCCCTAACCTCGAATTTTTTGTACGGATAATCCATTTTTTATTCGAAATTACATAAATATACCCGCGGGAAAATTTTTTACAAAAATAGGCTCGATCGCCGAATGGTTGGGCGATGGAGCCTATCGCTTAACCTGACAGCGACACAATTTGTCTCGCAGACGATGAGCGACTACATCCGATCGCTCTTCCGTTAGCGACTAGCATGCGATCGCTCTTCGTTAGCGACTAGCATGTAGTCGCCATCCCGTAGGGCGATCGCATGTAGCCCCGTGTTTTGTTTTAGATTTTGTGAATTTTGTAACGTTGAGCGGGTAAAAATACGGTGAAGTTGTAATAAAAGTTTATGTTCATTGTATATTGTAGGTGTGCAAAAGTTTTAAAATTTTTTCATGAAAGATTGAGTACTGAGCGATCGATACATACAGCATTAAGTGAGATAGTTTATGTGCGAGAGAGATAATAGACTTATGTAAATTTAAATAAACTTCATATTATAAGCTGTGAGTAACATGCCGCATGTTTTTCATTACATGCATAAATACATAGCATCTGCGGCGTCGCCTCACTAGTCACCTGGTGTGCCCGTCACCGCGCGCGTCCTCCCATACGGCCTCGCTTAGCCCTCCTCGGTGCAACGGGTTAGGACGATCCGAAAAAGTAAAGCGAGGAGGAGGGTGTCTATCCCGCGGGCGGGGCGAGTCAGTTGCACCTCTGGTGTGTGCTCTCCGGCACCGGGAGGGCACCGCGAAAGAACTGCGATGCGACGTCGGAGTAGTGTCCATGCCACTCCGGTGTAGACGCTAAAAGCGGTCCACTTCCTCCCGCCTAGGGAGATGCGGAGACGCCGTCTTTCTTTGTAAGTACCGCAATATTAATAACGTTAGTTCGTTGCATGTCGTCTTGGATAAACACGATATAAGAACCTCTGCGTACAGTGCTGGCGCCATCCACGCGGGAGGAGGCGTACACCCCTGCGTAGAAGGCGTGAAGTGAACCGGTGTAGGAGGCCCCGCCCAGCCGAACCCCCGGCCGCTCGGGTGAGGTGGTGGAGGACGTATTCACGTAGGTGCACGAGTGGTGCCACGCTGGTCGGGGTGGACGAGCGATCGAAGCGGTGGGCGTGGAGACCGCCGGTAGCCTCGTGGCAGAGAGTAGGCTAACGATACGTCTACACCCGTCGTGCCCGACGCGCAAAGCCGATGCCCTCCTCATGGGTCGTGCGCACCTGGAGAGCCTCTCGATCGCATCCGAGTCGAGGCATAGGCGTAACCGACGTCCACTGGACACAAAGACATGAAATGGTTGATTATTGAAACGACATTACCATTTAGGAATCTTTGAAATGACATGAAACGCATCGCGATGTGAGCGTCGCGCGCGCGCGAGGTGCGTGTCCGTCGGAGCGGCGACGGTGTGGCAAAGCGGTCTACCACATATACGAGCTCGCACGGTCCGCTGGTGGTACCAAAGCAGTACTCGGCGTACTCCACTGCCGTCAGACGCTGTCCTCCTCCACGCGTCGCCGTCGGCGCACCCCGCCATCGCCGACCCATGGCTGCATCCTCAACGACCATCGGTGCCTCTTTTCACTCCTTCGCGCTTTGCTGCGTATAGAACCATTATCGGATGTGAGATACTTGCGTAACGCAGAGTAAGTATGTAAATATTTAGCGAAACGATCACTCACCCGCACGTGGCGCGAATCGATGGTCCGATCGCGCAGAACCGGCCACGTGAGTTCGAATCGCCGCATCACCGTGGGTGCGTAGTCCTCCGTAGATGAGGTACACGAGCTTCCGTGGGTGAGCGGCAAAGCCCGGCCACGCCGGCAAAGTGAGGACACCCGCCAGAGCACGGGCCTGAATCGCCAGATCTGCAGACGGCTCTCACGCGACGTCGTCGCCGTGATGCGGTCGAGCCGCTCCATTAAAGACCCGACGCCCGCGTGACTCGCACGCGGCGCCGAATCGCACTCGCAAGAAATATAAGCCGCTTAGAATGACGATCGTCAATAAGGCGAAATAGTTGATCGTGATAATACTTACTCGACGAGCGGCACGAGATAGAACCCATCGCCGGCGGTCAACGTCTCCCCTCGATACATCTCGGGCCCGCACGGGCCATGTCGTCTAAGCGCAGTCGCCCGAGGCTTAAGCGCCGAACGACCACAAGCTCGCGAGAGCGGCGGACAGCCGGTGAGGATCGAGTTCGCCTTGACCTCGTGGCACGCATCGCATAGGCGCGATGCGTCGCGGCAAGCACGGCCGATCCTCACCGACCGGTGGGGCTCGCGTCGGCGATCGCCTCGCATAGCGATAAGGCGCGCATCCACCGTGTTGCCGTGGTGGTGGTGAAAAGCACCCAACCAAACAGCCACAAAGACGACGCCTCCGGTGGCGCGCCACCGGTGATCGTCACTGTGGAACCATGCGCTCCACGAATTCAAACATGTTGTTATTAGTACGTGATACCACAAATAAGCGGTTGGGCGACACGATCGAATGTAAAAACCACGCACGATGCGTGTGAGCCACCTCGGCGTCGCCCATGGATTCGCGCTCTGCAGGAACACGTGCAGCCGAGGGCCCGGTGGAATGACACCTCGAATCGCCAAGCGTGCCGCGCCGCGCCGATCGTGTAGGGCCTCGGTAGGAAGGCGGCGTCTCCCGCGATCGAAGGCCAGGGAGCGAGGACACGTCCTCCGTGGTCGGCGTCATCTCCCGAATGGGAGGTGGAAAGTGTGCGTCTCGCCGCCAACGGTCCACCAAAGCCGTCGGCCAGGAACGGTCGAACGGAAGCGTCGTGATCGCTCCTCGCCCGCCTCGTCCCGCCGCCTCGTCCGCCCTCGCCCCCCGCGCGCCGCATCCTCGTCCGTGCCTGCACCATCCGGCAAGAGGAGTAGCCCGCATCCGCACCGCAAACAAAGTGAAGGTCAAGACGGAATGAACTTACGGCCGCACTAAACGCCGGAGTAGTGCAAACTGGCGATCCAACGAGGGTCGAGTCTCCGTGCCACGCGAGGTGTGCGTGTCGGACCACTCCCGGTGAGGCGGCTCGTCCGTGCTCCCGGTGTCGGCACTAGACGGGAAGCGCGATGAGAGCGGTCCACGTGCTCGTCCAACGGTAGCGTCGCCACTCTGAGGCACGCCCAAAGACGAGTCATACCGCAAAATTTGTACAATAATTTCTACATTAAATTTTCTACATCTAAATTTATACAATAATTTCAATATTAAATTTCCTATATCTAAATTTGTACACTAAACTTTCTACATCTAAATTTCTACATTAAATTTTCTACACTACATTTTGTAAACTATTTTTGTACACTAACTATCTTTCTACACTAACTATCTTTCTACACTAAATTATCTACACTAACTATCTTTCTACACTAAATTATCTACACTAACTATCTTTCTACACTAAATTATCTAAACTAATTATCTACACTAATTATCTACACTAACTAATTTTCTAAACTAATTATCTACACTAATTATCTTTCTAAACTAATTTATGTACACTAATTATCTACACTAACTATCTTTCTACACTAAATTATCGACACTAATTATCTACACTAACTATATTTCTAAACTAATTTTCTAAACTAATTATCTACACTAATTATCTACACTAACTATATTTCTAAACTAATTTTCTAAACTAATTATCTACACTAATTATCTTTCTAAACTAATTTATGTACACTAATATCTACACTAACTATCTTTCTACACTAAATTATCTACACTAACTATATTTCTAAACTAATTATCTACACTAATTATCTACACTAACTATATTTCTACACTAATTTTCTAAACTAATTATCTACACTAACTATCTTTCTACACTAAATTATCTACACTAACTATCTTTCTACACTAAATTATCTAAACTAAATTATCTAAACTAATTATCTACACTAACTATTTTTCTAAACTAATTATCTACACTAATTATCTTTCTAAACTAATTTATCTACACTAATTATCTACGCTAACTATATTTCTAAACTAAATTATCCACACTAATTATCTACACTAACTATCTACACTAACTAATTTTCTAAACTAATTATCTACACTAACTATATTTCTAAACTAAATTATCTACACTAACTATATTTCTAAACTAATTTTCTACACTAATAAAAAATATAACACAAAAAATTACCTGAAAATCGCGCACGCCCTCTCTTCTTCTCCTCCTCTCCCCTCCCTCTTCTCCTCCTCTCCCTCTCTTTCTCCTTCTCTGCGCGCCGAAGAAGTGGACGACGTCGAGGCGGCGAGCGGCCTTTATATCCACCCTCGCCGCCCAACGGTTGGGCGGCGATATCGTCGCTAACAACGCTTAGCGATCGCTTTGCAATCGCCGAACCGTTGGCGATCGGAGTTAATCGCCAACGGTTGGCGGACTCTCCACCGCCACGGTGCGGTTGGCGATAGGCTTGATCGCGCAACCATTCGGCGATCGAGCCTATTTTTGTAAAAATTTCCGCGGTATATTTATGTAATTTCGAATAAAAAATGGATTATCCGTACAAAAAATTCCCCTAACCTCTACCAACACCTTTTGGTCAATTTGGTCACCCCTGGCCAGATCCGCCCGTGTCCATCGATGCCCATTGCCGCCTGCCTCTGCACGTCGTCACTACTGGCTGGGATCCCTACAGTTTGTCTGTCGACGGCCACGTCGTCCTCCACCCTAGGTCCGGCGGGATCTAGTCTTCCTATCGCCAGCAATGTCGTCTATGTCATCATTGGCTCATCTTCGTAGCAGCCGCCAGCTGAGGCTGGATCAGTGCCATCTTCTGGCTAGATCTGCAGTCACGTGTGGGGGCGGTCATCTTCATCGAGCCACCGCGATTGGTCATCGTCTCCCTTGTCACCTGAGCTCTAGGAGCTGTCACCAGCTCGGATCTGGGCAGGTCGAGCTCCTAATTGCTACTGGGTCTAGATCCCTTGGATCTTGTCGCCGTCGGCCATATTTGTCATGTCCATCGCTGGATCGAGCCTCAATTTGGTCATCAGTGGGAGCTTCCTCCTCATCGGCCATCTCCACATCACTGTCGGCCTTCATCTTTGTTGCCCGTTGTCTTCTTCATCACTGGCAGCAGTAGCAATCCTCATCGCCATTCATCATCTTCTTCCTTTGAGCTGGCCTACACCACCGTTATCATCTTCATGTCGTTGCCTCCCTCGTCTCCAAGTACTTCAAGTTGTCATGCACAAGGTCACTGCTCCTCCTGCTGTTTGTCACTGGATCGCCACTATCTCCATCACCAGCTTTTATCAGACCTGGCCATCTCATCGGTCAGCTTCACGTCAGCCACATAGGACACCACCTTAGCGGCTTTCATTTAGAAAGGTTTTATTCATCATATACCCCCCCTTTAGATGGAAATTCAGGATTTACCCTTCTGGCCCACGCGTCAGTGACTTATGATGACCCCACATGTCATTGAGGTGGGAGGGTAAATCCTGAATTTCCCAACTAAGGGGAGGGTATATGATCCAATCCCCCATTTAGAAAAGGCTGAATGGGGTGTAAACGGACATAAGTTTAGGGGTTTACAAAGTAAAACATAAGTTTAGAGGGCTAAGTGACACAACCTCACAAGTTTAAGGTGCTACAATGCAATTTACAAAACTGTGTCATTAGAGCAATTGACAATATGCCACACCTTTTGTTGCCACTTGACAATATGCCACAAAATTCTCGAAAATTGGTTATTTGCCCCTATCTTTCACGGACCCCTTAACCATTTGCCCTTTTCGAGAAAAGATGCCATTTTGCCCTTCTTCTCCATCTCTCTCCTTTCTTCGTTCTCTCTCCCTTCTCCTCTCATCTCTTGATGAGACTCCAGTAGCCGCTCTTCCACCACCGTCTGCGAGTGCCTCAAGTGAGCCGCCTCCTCCACTGCCGTCTGCCGTTTAATCCCAGTGACTCAGATGCGCTCTACTTTGTGTGTCTCGAGCACTCACGTCACCTCCGCCACCACCTGCTGTCCCCTCTCCCGAGCTCGCCGTCGTCGAGGACCAGTTCTTTGAGGTCTCCAATGCTTATGATAAGCCTGGAGGTAGCGCTGGCCATTGTTGCTACCACGCCGAGTTCTGTTTGCTCGATGGAGGTGGGGCCAACGAGGAGAATGCAGTACAGGGATGCCGCGGCGAAGTCGGCGGTGGCAGAGGCAGCCCTGACACCGATTAGCATGGGATTGCGGCCATGGGAGAGTATCTCACTGATGTGGCGGTAGTTCTCCCTTGGGTCGGGGAGGTTCCTGTGGGTGAGAGCATGTCGGCGTCATCAGTGACGGCAAAGCTTCATAGGAAGAGGGGCGGCGGGCGGCTGCGCATGGGGAGGCAGCCAAGCAGCAGCATAGGCAGCGTAGGGTGTAGGATGGCGAGCTTGATATCACCGCTGCGGAAGTCGGCCTTGGCTACCACGCGGCTAACAACAGGATCATCTAGGATGGCTAGCAGGAGCTACGAGAGCTCGACCTTGACCGTGGCAGGGGGATGCACTATGGCGGCTTGATGGTAGAAGTGGTAGGTGTTCGAGTTGTGTTGCTGGTTGGCCTACGAGCTCTTGATGGCCACCATTAGCGAGTTGGACATAGGGGGCTTGTCTCTGATGGCTGAGGAGGAGTGGAGCCTGTCAAGGGAGACGGTGAAGCAGAAGTCGAGGGCCTTGAGCTGGACGCGCAGGGTGTAGGCGGTGCTGCGAGGGCTTACGCGAGGGCATCACGGAGGAGCGGCGGGGCGGGTAGGGTGAGGAGGGAGGAGATGAGCAGGAGGGAGGTGGTCTGCCAGGGTTGGAGTAGGAAGAAAGAAGGAAAGAAGAGGAAGAAGGAGGGGAGGAAGATAAAAGCAAAATTGTCTAAAAGGGCAAATGGTCAAGTGGTCAGTGAAAGATGTGGCAAATAATCGATTTTCAGGAACTTTGTGCCATATTGTCAAGTGGCAACAAAAGGTGTGCCATATTATCAATTCCCTCTTTTTCATATACAGATAACCTTTAGATGGGTGGCCATAAGTCCAAACAGATGATTGATCATATGGATTATGGCATTTCAGAGAAACATCTTGTAGTCCAAAACATGAGCTCTACACAAAAATGATAGAAAAAGATGGGCACTTTATTGATGATGCATTCAGTAGGACTAACATTTTGCATGTTCCATTGGCTCATGATCGTGCTTGGTCAATGTAGTTTGTTAGTTATGCTGCCTTTTCTTTTCTATTCCGGTACCTTTTCTGCAGATCATAAGCCTTATTTTAGCGTAGAGCAATATCTCCCTACGCGCACTTCTGAAAAA
The DNA here is from genome assembly GCA_036346575.1 of Dendrocalamus sinicus. Taxonomy (NCBI): domain Eukaryota; kingdom Viridiplantae; phylum Streptophyta; class Magnoliopsida; order Poales; family Poaceae; genus Dendrocalamus; species Dendrocalamus sinicus. The sequence continues at coordinate 38,797,218 of CM070645.1, read as the reverse complement.
AGATTCTTCAAATATTTCAGGTGTGAGACAGTCTTAAGCCAGGCTTCAACAGCACAATCTGCATAAAGAATAACAAGAAAGCATTGCCTTTGCGTGCCATTTCTGTGGAGACCAAAACCTAATACGTGGTAGTGGAAAAGGTGTCGTGAAGAGCTTGTTATCATCAAGAAAGCCAGCTAGCATGGACTTTAACCAGCATGATGTCCTTCTCAAGCAGCAGTTTCGCAAGTGGAATCATTATCCAGGTTGAAACGATTAACTCTTGAACAGAGGACATGGGGTGCTCTTAGTTTTTCATGAATTTGATAGAGGAGATTGCTCTTGGGGTTTTTTTTTTTGTTCTTGAATTTGATAGAGGAGATCAGGAGATGAGGTGCTCTCTCTCTCCTGTTCCTGAGTTCAAACAAATTCTTCAAGACCAATAAGTGTCAAAGTTTCGCTATTTGTTCTGCATATTGATTCGGAGCTCCATGAAAATATGTAATCGGAGCTCCATTTTTTAAAAGGAAATTAAATTGTCCTAAATAGCACACGAAAGAACCAAAACATATGTGATTTTCCGAAGTGTCCTAAATAGCACTAAAATGATCCCCAGAATAATCAGAGAGAGAGAGAGAGAGAGAGGTATTTGGAGAGTTGAGAACATCTGGACTGGAGGAAGTCAATGCGAATTATGATTTCCGACCAAGGAACACAATAGTCATGATCTCGGATGGAGGTGGAAGAAGGGGATGAGAAGGAGCTGGACGAGAAGGGGAATGAGCAGGGTCTCACACACACAACGGACTGGCCCTTCACGTGGCCTCTGCCTCTCTCCTGCGCCAAAACGGGACCAAGAAAAAGACCCAATACACAGTCCAAAAAGGCAAAAACTATGGAAACAGGAACTGTTCACTATTTGGCAGTGTTGCCATATTTTTTCAATTTTGATCCCTTGAACATCTGTTTTTGTAAAAATGACCTCCTCCTTGAGATCAAAAAGGACGGTAGATGACATATATCATCTCCCACAATCCATGTGTGACTATTCTAACAATCTCCCTCACACATGGATTGACACATACGCAACCCCGAGGTCAAGGAGATGTTAGACACTGGCTCGATACCAATTGTTACACTTTTGGACCCTAGCCGCATGCCTAGGTCCAACTAAGTGCCACAGGTTTAAATGGGCTGAACACAACTAAGCCCACGGAGCAACAGAGCAACAACCTTATAAGTGGTATTGGGCCTTCTCCCCCCAAAAGACTAGTCCAATGGGTGGGGGCTCCCTCACACTTATAAGTTGTGCTTGCTCCTCTCCCACAATCCATGTGGGACTATTCTAACACAGTCCAAAAAGGCAAAAACTATGGAAACAGGAACTGTTCACTATTTGGCAGTGTTGCCATATTTTTTTCAATTTTGATCCCTTGAACATCTGTTTTTGTAAAAATGACCTCCTCCTTGAAATCAAAAAAGACGGTAGATGACACATATCATCCGCCAGACCGACAACTCGAAGGAGGCAATAGCGCCACAGCGCCGCCTGTGGGCAGAATTTCGGCAGCGGAGCCTATCGAGATGCAAGACGTGGGGATGCAGGGGCGGGGGTTCGATTCCTCACGAGGGCAGCGCACGCAATAGAATCATGTTAATGACATGACATGATGCAACGGCACGATGTTAGATTCTCATTTTATTCACGCGTAATTATGCTGGCTTCTCATGCGTGTGTATAAAATGTGAACCACGGTTGCATTGCTGCGAGCAAGAGTGCAACTAGGGAGGGGAAGGAAAGAAAAGAGAGATTTCCTGCCGAGCGAAAGCACAGGGAGACAGTGCAACTATGATTTATCATCCTTCATAGTTGGAAACATTGTGGAGCAAATGAATACATTCGGAAAAAGTTATGTTTCATTCATATACGAGCAACACACTTAATATATTGTTAGTGTTTCATTAGCGTAATTATGGTTTTGTAACGTGAAATGTGCTAGGTAGCCATGTTTAGTTGACGGATATATTTCTGTAAGTAGCCATGTTTACTTATTGCAAATAGCTACATAAATACGGGTCGCAAAATAGCTAAAATATTTTTATGTATGTCCGCACGTATATATTTATAGCTCTTGTGCAATTACAGAATGGCAATTATCCAAGGACCTGGTCTTATTTTTCAAAACAAAAAAAAGCAAAAGCTTCACAAAAAAACATAGCGTACTACTGTCTCTACTAACCACTATTAGTTGTTGACTCACCTCCCTTCGTTATATCTTTAAACTGCTATTAATACCCTCCTGTTCAACTGTAGATGGTTGGATTAGCTAACATTGAACCATGGGACTACTTCACCCATGGATAGGACGAAGGAGAGTTTGCTGACATATGCACAAGCTAATACAGTACCTATGTTACTAACACCATCCCATCTTCAGGGTACGAAAGACCCAAGAAGACAACAGGAAGATTTGGATGATGGAAGTCTTCGTGTACGCAAGCGAAGGCAAGTACACCTCCCGCACCTTCCATAGAGAGCACCTGTGAAACACTTCCACCGACGCCCTTCATTATGCCACCCGCTAAGCTTGTGCTTGCTTGTGCGAGATCCACGAGGCTGCCATGTTGACCTCCCCGTTTCGCTACCATTCATCCCTCCAGGAAGGAACATGCTACGGTGAGACATTCGTCACCAACTCTGGGGATGACTCACTCCTCACCCACCGGGTCTAACTCACCTAAGCTATGGGAGCCACCTATACTAAGACTTAAAGGAGATCTTAGACCTTTGTCAGCTCCTCACCGCCAACTATAGTCAAGCTAAAACTCTCTGCGCACAACTCGCCAAGTGCGAGAAGGCCCTGGCTACAGTGGAGTGTGAGAGGGATGCACAACCCGCCGATCGTTCTCAACATTGGAGAAACTAGCCGAGGCCATAGTCGCTCCCGCTCCTGCTCCAGCTAGCCAGCTACAATGGCTACTGCTCTTGCTCCAGTTCTCTTGGTGACTGTACCACACATTGTCATCACAGTCTCTTGGAGGAGCAGCCCGACCTACGGATTATGCCAGCCCGTAGTGCTTGCTAGGAGTAGGTTTTTGTTTGCAAGCACCCACCCATATACTAAATAGTAGACGTGTAATGTATAATGTACTGTACCCACATGACTGAGCATGGCCTAAGTGACATGTGCAACTTGACCAAAATATTGTAAATGTTATATGGCCATCTTAGGCCTTATGGTTTATTTTTTATTTTTCTTATCTGCTTGGTTCTTGGAATCTTTTCTTGAGATATCAATGAGCGGACAGCATGCACCAGCTTTCATATTGATTTGATAATGCATACCAGCTTTTCGCAGCCAACAAATAGCACATACCAGCTTTCCTGGTGATTTAATAATACGTACTGACTTTCCACAACGAGTGGATAGCACACACCATCTTTCACAGTAATTTGAGAACATGTACCAGCTTTTCGTAGTGATTAGACAGCACACATTTGATGGGGACGAGGTTCCCGATCTTCCGTCAGGTGATGATAACTCTCGTTTTGGTGGAACGCGACACACCGATCCGGCTTCAGATCCAAAAGACCCGAACTCTACAACCTTAGCACCACGACTCCTCTGGTTATCAACCGTGTCACTAATCCGGTTGACCTCGCCAAGAAGGCTAATCCCTGCCTGCGAAACGAAGAACACAAGCAAGAACTCGAAAGAACGCAGCTCAAAGAAGTGACAATCTGCAGATGTATGATTAAGATCACGAAAGTGGGGTTTCACGACCGAAAACGGCGGCTGTTCAATGACAGATTGATCTAAAGCAAAACCCAACTCTAACATGTGTGGTGACGACTTAATATAAGGTCTAAGGGTCGTCACACCCCCTGGACGCGCCCCCTAACGGGCTCTAAGACGATACACGGCCCAACGGACCAAAAGACGGTGATGCAACACCCTGGCAGATTCTGGATGCTGACTTGTTTCGACGATTCCCGTTGACTCCGGTGGAATTTGGACCTCAAACCAAAGCCATTGGTTATCCTATGAAATTATCTTTCCATGAATATGTGGGTCGTCGAAAACGGAGTCCGTATGCGTCCTGGGCGTCCGTTTTACTGCAGGCTGGTCCTGAAGGCCGAGGCAGACTCAAACTCGAGTTGGACTGGGCCTCCGGCTTGACTTGGACGTCCTTGCTGGTCTTCTCCGCCTCCACACCTATCTCCATGTACTTCATGACCCTCTCCAATGTTCCTAAGCAAGATAACATCATTAGGTAGCAATCTATTCTCAAAACTATGAAAAGGATTGCTTAAGAACGAGCTCACCTCTAGATTTAATTGTCGCATACGAGCTCGGGTCATTGGACCTTGCATAATGGTTGGAGGATCAGCGGTTGCATCCTAAGGAGTGATGTCCTCATCAACATTGATTGTCCCAGTGATTTGACAATGTGTACAAGCTTTTTGCAGCCTATAGACAGCACACGCTAATTTTTTAGTGATTTGACAGAATATACTAGCATTTTACAATAAGTGGACAATACGCATCAACTTTTCTAGTGGTTTGATGATATATACCGGTTTTTCACAGTGAGTGTACAACACGTACCGACTTTCCCAGCGATTTGATAACATGTACCAGTTCACAGCCTGTGAACAACACGCACCAGTTTTTCTAGTGATTTGACTGTATGTACCAGCTTTTCGCAGTGAGTGGACAACACGCACCAGCTTTTCCAGTGATTTAACAGCACATACTAGCTTTTTTCAGTGAAATGACAATGCATTCAAGCTCTACTTCTGAATAGTGTGCACCAATTGCCTATAAAATTAGGCCAACCCCCACGACTGGACCAAAGATTTCGATCGAGCTAATCTCAAAACTAGGGGAAGAGGAGAGGGAGAGGAGAGATACAAATGTCACTGCGCCACTGGTAGGGATGCCGAACTACGGAGAGATGATTCATAAGCAGAAGTGGGTGGCTAAGAAGAAGGGATCATACATTGATAATTCTTGTAAGGATGCACCTGTGTCATCAGAGTTTCGGTGGTCGTAGTATGACTACGGCAATCTAGCACATATCATTTAGTCAACTCACCTAGCAACTGCCGCCTAGGTACACTACATGTGCGACGAAGTTCTTGTAAGCACATATTTACTATTTCACATTGCATGTTCTATTTTGCATATTTCTAACCCACTTTGTTCATGTCGGTAGACCATGGAGAACTGCTACTTCTTCAAATGGATAGACAGCCCAGATATGCATGATATAACATTCATCAAGCAAAAATACATGCTAACTACCCGTGGCACTTGAGAGATTCACATGCTGGAAAACTTACACTTCGGATGACATCGCAAAGGACAAGGGTAAGGCACTAGTGGTCCCTGAAGGCCCCGCTGAACGTCAGGTTATTTTTTACTAGGAAAAAGCTGCACAAGTTGTAGATATCGAGTATTGGTCCCGGGTCACGAGGGCTAAAGCTCGCAAAGGAGAAAAGGAAAAAGTATCGATGAACTCAAATGTGTACAACGATTGAGTGCAACCATGGGTTCGAAAGTCGTACATGTATCTAAGCTGTAGCTAAAGTTAATTATTCATATATGTTGTCACTTGTATCGTATGAGTAATGAGGCAAACATATGCATCCAACCAAATCCTACGCGCTATGTAATTCGCACATTCGTTGTGAATTTGTTTGTTGGCCTACACATGATCTATTACAAATAACTGTTGCAACAGCATATCTTTACTACTTAATACAAGGAGTTTGTGATGGTAGTTCATCTGCCCTCCGAACCCCCTTGCACCTTCCTAGAAAATTTCTACATATGCACGAATGAAACATAGTAGGATTTTGAGTCAAGTCCTCGTCTTATCGAGTTTTTTGAAATTGGTACCAATTTCTTAATATTATTTTACGTATAGTTTGAAAGTATTTTTAGAACCGAGCTAATGAGTTTTTTTGCCGACCGTACCCCTGCCTGCCCGCCTGCTGAGCCAAGGGTGCTCGGCAGGCTGTTGTTGAGCTACGCTGGCTCAGCAATGTCTGGGGCCGCCCGCCTGCCACGCGGCTCGCCTCCTGTCGAGCTACCCCAATGCAGCAAGGGACACGTGTCATCTACCGTGCCTTCCGAGCTCAAGAAAAAAGTCATTTTTGTAACCAAAAAAAATGTTCGAGGATCAGAATTGAAAAAATGGCTACAGTGTCAAATACGTGAACAGTTCGGAAAACAGGTTGAAATGCGAATGTATACGTGAACAGTTCGGAAAACAGGTTGAAATGCGAATGTATAGCGACTGGTGTATCTTGCCACCGTATGGCCATGTCCAATCTCAACGCACACGGAGGGCAGATACCGGGGTAGGACCTCCTCCTGGAAGGAGAATTGCGTGTTTATGTAAATGTATGTTAAGGTAGGCTGCTTACCTACAGTAGTTTTCCTCTAAAAACAAGAGGTGGATTCGTTTAGGCTGATGGTTTATAGTTTATGATTTAAATATTTGAATTTTGGTTGTTCGAGAGAGATAGTATACAGAGGAAAATAGTTGCATATGATTTTGACCGGTACAGCTGAACTCAATACACTTTTTACTATAACTTTCCTATTGACCTTGTCTTTAAAAAAAGCATCATTTAAAAACTAATTATTATATATAGTGTAAGCATAAACTAATTTTAAGCATAAAAGAATCCGCGGATGAATGAGCAAACCCACAGTCCAAGAGGCAGAGTATAGAGCACCGGGTTTGGACGTCTGACTTGAACTAACGAAACAAAGTTCTTCTGCAATATGATGGACCGTATACTGGAACGGTGAAGAGTGTGACTGCATGCGTGTGCAGAAGTAGGCAAATTTTCGCACTTGAAGGTGATCAGCCACCACATCACTGATTGGTCTGAAATATCTTGTTGATACAAGTGATCTAAAATTTGAAGTATCTGACCAGAACGAACTAAACTAGGCAGGGAAGGCGTGCCGTATCAGAAATTCAGAATACATCAGCATCAGAATTCAGAATAGGTGATGCTTCAAACCGGTAAATGGCGCTGCAAGGATGGGCAAATAGCCAATACATGGGTAAAACAGAGTACAAAAGATCAATCATGTTTGAAGAAATTTTAAGCTTCAAACTCTGCTAGTAATCACAGTCACCAATTTTTCCCACAGAACAGGAGGTAAAAATGCAAAGTTTGGGGCGTTTGAACACAAATTTAACAACAGCAACAGAATTGATGATCTCAGAGAACCATAAACCCAGTACTACATATTACCATTACCACATCGGGATGCAACATTTCAAAAGCCACTTCTTATTTTAACCACATCAGGATGCAGAGCTTTACAGTGACAGACCTTTATGACAATGACAGCTCAATGAAAGAATGAGAACTGCCAACATCTAAATTGGACAACGTCTGACTAATAACATTCACATGCTATCCCACAAGGAAATTGAAATATTCACATCATTTGCTACTCTGCTCGATCATCAACTAAATCCGGCCAAATGTGATGATCTGTTACAAGAAAAAAGGACTCAAACCTGCAAAAACCCACTGATTTCTAGCAAGAATTCGAGGACCGAGGTATTTACGTGCAATCCCGTTCAAGAATCCTTCGCAAAACCAGGTAACCCACAAGAACCGCTCTCCAGAGCCAAGAAACCGACGAGAAATCATCAAGAACGCTTCTTGATCAGAACCAAACCAAGAACCGACCCATAAGAGAGGACGCGCGCGCCGGCGCCGCCCTCAAGAATCCAGAGAGGTTTTGGCCGCCGGAAGTGAGGTCCGCGGTGATTGCAGCGTGGCCCAGACGTTGCAGACAGGGCAGCGCGGCGAGATGGCGAGCCACCGGTCGACGCAGTCCTGGTGGAAAGCGCGGTTGCAGCCGGGGAGGACGCGCACGGCGCGGCCGGCCTCCATGCCGTCGAGGCAGATCGGGCAGAGCGCCTCCTCCTCGCCGTCCCTGACCTCCGCCTCGCCGACCCCTCCCAGCTGCCTCAGCTCCGCCTCCGATAACCCGTTCTTCTCGTCTTCCTCCGGCTCCGGCGTCCGGCGCGGCGGGTCCGGAGGCGCGCCCCGCGCCACGGCCTGGAACAGGTAGCAGAGCCAGACGCCGAGCACCCCGAGCATGCCGATGGCGAGCGACGCCACGGCCAGGAACACCGGCCAGAGCTGCGCCATCCTCTCTCGTTCGGAGGCGGTGCCGTCGGTTGGTAGCTGTGGCGCGCGCACTAGGCGTTGTGAATGGCACGTGTGCGGTGCAGTGCAGTTAAATATTACTAGGGACTAGCCAACTTCTGGGTTCAAAACCTGAGTAGATCAATGCCCAATAAGAGAAGCCAGGATCAGCCCAACCCACCAGCTCTCGCTTGAGGCTCAAACAGCCCAGTTCTTTTGGTAGATGACCACGGAAAAGAGTTCTTATCGCAGAGATTTGAGCGAAATAAATTCCAGAGAGGGAGAGGAGAAGAATCTCGTGGAGTGAGGCCATGGCGAACCAGGGAGCGAAGAGGGTAGTGGAGAAGAACAAGAAGCGCATGGACTCCCTCCTGCGCCTCATCCTCGCATCCAACGTGAGCGGTCCCCCTTTCTCCCTTCCGTCCCTCAGATCCGTGAACTACTTAGCACGCTCGTAGATGTTTGCTGTCCAATTCGATAACTGATTAGCACGCTCGTAGATGTTTGCTGTCCAATTCGATGTTTCTGACTGAGTTCGGCGTGGCATTTGAGCCTGAGGTAGTGATTTTGGTGAAGCCTAGAATTGGAATAACTCATCTTGAGTGGTCGTCCGTGTTCATTCCGCTTTCTTTTTTTTTCTTTTTGGAAAGGCGTAAATTGAATCTTGCATGTTGGGATGCTGTACTGAGAAGAACCATGCCTGCGGGAGGTAAAAACACTGTGCGGATTTAGCTTAATTTTGTATTGTGGAATCACTTGCCCTGGCATAGTTTAGTTTTGTGGTATCACTCTTTTCTTTTTGGGAATTGGAGTTCAAGTAAGAGCTATGAGACGTATTTCTGATGTACCAAACGCCTAGCGTGAACATTTTATGTAATGAATAATGAATTTTAAGTTTCTTTGGGGAATATGGCATGTTTCAGCCATATTATATATAGTTTGTGGTCACAAACTAGAACTGATAATTCATGGGTGAGACACACTGTACTGATGTACAATACAAATTTGTAGTCACTTTCCGAAACACACACTACCTGTCCACCAGCATATGAAGATGATTTTGTAGTGTGTTTGGCTAGCAAAGAGTGTCCGCAGTAAATAAACACGAATTTGTAGGGTACATGAGCTAAATAGTGTTTTTACCATGTGTCTCGGCAAATGCCAACCAAGTGCAGTGTTGCGCAGCCAATTTTGCCAAAAAAAAACTGTGTGTCCATCCCATTTTAAGAACCACATTTTTCTTATACCCTTGAGTTTACTTCCTCGTTTTTTTACTGCACTTAGTTGTTTATTATATCGTTTGGTGTTGATGCCTTTTTTGGTTCAACATGGTTATACATAAATGCTTGCAATACATGGTAGCCGTTTCCCTCCGCCTTTTCAAAACGTGGAAGTATGCCATCATCCAATTATATGTTTTTAGCTATTTTGAGTCTGAGGATTAGTTACTTAATAACTATATTGCTGTGCAGGTTATTTACATAGTAGTGAGGATGGCTATAGTGCATTCATCTTTTACCTGGAAGCATTGGATTGGCCTTGTGGTGACATCTGCTGCATATGTTCTTTCATACAAGCAACTCGCCAGTCGGCCAGTATGACAAAGCCAGAATATTCTGATAAAAGAGAACTAGAGGATAGCTGTTATGACCTGAGCACTGGTGGGATTTGCCAGTAAGGAACTGCATAGCACTGTGTAATTGTTAGCTTTGGATCATTCTACTTGATGATGAATAATTGGATATTTTTCCATGGCAAATCTTTGACTTTCAATCATGCATAACTACAAAGTCCCTGGCTCTCAGCTTCCTTAGAAACAATTTATAGGTTTTAAAGCTAAAATTACATTAATATCTAAAATATAGAGTTGTTGAACATGAATTGATGGGGAAAATATTGTTGAAAAGTCGAGAGTTTGTTATTTTTCTAGTGAAGGACTATATCAACTTGTATGTGTGTGACTGGAGTATATCAACTTGTATTTGTGGGACTATGTTTTTTTCTTATATTCCAGTGACAAACTGCTCTTTTCTTCTTTTCCCGCAGATATTTAGAAGATGTGATATGCATCACACAGTCTTTGTGCAGGTGATGTCTATTATTTCTGGAAATTTTTGGTGGACATATGTGGTGGTAAGATACACGCTTCAGATTGTATTCCTGTTTACCATAGAAATTATTTTCATTACTGTTCCTGCTGATATCACCAGCGTCTAGGGTGCCTTCTTTAACAAAGAATATGTTACGTATAAGGTACGGTACATAAACCAGCTTATTCTGTAATATCTTACAAAATGGAACCTTGGTTGGAAATATTTATTGATTCTCGACAACCGGGGAGAAAGACGAATATAGATTACTGTCACTGTCACTCCTTATTGCAAGTTGTTGCGTTCTTACATTGAGTCATATATTTTGTTCACACTTGCAGACATACTACGAACAGGGCTGACAAGGATTCAATGGCTTTAATATCTTTTGCTATACGGACATCTAACTATTTTTTTTATTAAATCAAGTTGTGAATGCACGTTTCGTATGGTAGCTAGTCTAGAATACTCATGAGTTGTAGACAACACTACCAACTTACCAAGGAGCTTGCCAATAATTGTAATTATGCGTGCCTATTGGTTTGCAGATACCAGCTTTTGGTGGATACAAGATTTTCGGTCTGTTGAGAGGAACATTTTTAAGTGGTGGTTCAGAGGTAAAAATAGATTGATTGTTGATGTCAGCGCATTATTATCATTCAGGGATATCCAGGTCTGACACATTAGTATCATACCTTTTGTTTGCAGGTTGAAGTTGAGGATGAGAAGACCCGGAAAAAAAAAGGGAAGATGGAGAAGAAGGTGTCTAGGGGGAAGATGATCAAAACCAGGACTCGTTGATATGACACCTGTAGCCTATTGTTTGAAGGGTAGGTTGGTTTCTCATGGCTGTCCAACTGAAATGCAAGCTGTCGACGAGTATTATCTGTTGGCACTGATTTTGCCATCAAATTTAAAGCATAATAATAATAATAATAATAATAATAATAATAATAATAATAATAATAATAATAATAATAATCGTCGTCATTAATCATAATTAAATTAATAAATTTTGCTGACGGCTAAAATCCATTACGACCGGTTTAAAGAAATAATACATTGGGGTAAGGAAGGAAAAGACACGAAAAGATATGTGTAACATCCTGAAATTTCAAAGTGTTCAAAAATGTGGAGTTTTTAAAATTTTCTTGCATTTTGCTAGCGCTCAAATTTCTTCTAAGTATTTAATTGAAATATGTTTGAGCTTTGTGCCCTACAAATTAATGATCAAGAGAACTCCTAAATATAAATAATAATGTTATAGATTATAAAAATGAAAAGATGTCGTTACAGAGCATGAATTCAAAATGACCAAAATCTTAAGCTCAAATTTAAGACAAAAGAATATTAGAATGTACCTCCAAATGATTAGACCAATAATAATAATAACAATAACAAATAATTTCAATGGTAAAGGAACATTAGATTTTGTAAATAGAAATGTGAACCAATATTTGAATTAAAATTTCAAATGATTATTTCAATAATCTTAAGCATGAAATTGAAATTAAAATTAAAGCCCAAATTATAAAGTTTTGCTTAGTCTTTTCCTCTCTAATTTCTTTTCCCTCTCTATTCCTCCTTTATTGCAAGTGGGCCCTACCATTTCTTTCTCTCTCCTCCTTCCTCTGCTGCTGGGCTGGCGCCCGCCTCCTTTCTCTCGCGCTGGGCGACCGCCGCTTTCTTCTTCCTTCCTTCTCCCAGCGCCATCGCTCCCCACGCCCGCACGCCGCCGCCATCGCGCTCGTCATCCGACCAAGCCGGCCTCGCCGTCTCATGTGCACGCATCATCCAATCGCTTCCATCACCGCATGTCGCTACTCTGCGTCACCCTCCCTATGTCCACGCGCGTCGCCATGCTCCGAGCCATGCCTGCGCGACGCACGCCGCCGGCCGCACCGCTTACGCCAACCCCGTTGCGCCATCCCATCCCAAATCTCGTGCCCGATCGCCAAGGCGGGACCCCACGAGCAACCTCATCCACTGTTATAAGAGCTTGACCGCCCCATTCCTCCTGGTTCCTCCCCTTCCTTCTTTGATTTCTCCCGCACCACCAAAGCACCGGCCACCCTCTCCGCCGTATTCTTCTCTCCGTGAGCTCCCAAAATTGAGCGCGCCTTCGCGCCCTAGGCCCCCCGCTTCCTTGCCGCTTAATTGAAAACTTGTGCGCGGAGACCCCGACTCGGCCTTCTTCCGCGCCCGCGGAAGCCGCCGCCGCCAGCGTCACCTTCTCCTGCTACCTCGTCTCGATTCCTTCTGTCACGAGCTTCACCACGATGTCCCGAACCCTCCAATGGCGGCCACCGCTCTCGCGCCTCAGCTCGCCGGCGCCACGCTCCCCTCGCGCGCACGTGGCTCCCGCCGCCGGCTCATTCCGGTGCTCCCCGCCCGCCAACCACGTGAGAAGGTTTGCCCACCTCCTCCAGCTCGTGCCCTCCTACCTCGCCTCTCTCCTCCCGCGTGGCGCGCGCCTTTTCACCCCGCGCCGCTTGCTTGCCGCCGCGCGGCCGCCGCCATTGCTCCGGCCGGTGCCACTTCCTAGAGCCCTCGCCTCCTAGCTACCCATTTTGTCGGTCCCCAACCTCCTTCGGCCGCGCGCGCCGGCAAGTTCCTCCATCGGCTCCGCCTTGCTCTGTTTTGAGTTTCCTCTGCATGCTTCATCTAATTTCCTCCTCCACTGATCCACAGTGAGCGTACGCCAATCAGCCAAACAGAGCGAACGCTAAACACTCGGTCCCTGTGTTCGAGTCCCCTCTCGCAACTTTTCTCTCATTTTGCTCTTAATTTTATCTACCAATTTTTATTAGGAATCAAATCCGGAAAAATTACAGAAATTAGGAAATAGTTTAGAGAGGCTAGTAAAATTTAATAAGGAGAAAAATAAGATTAGTTGAGATTTAAATTTTGATTAGTTCACATATGAGTAACTCATTCAGTTAGAACCTAGTTACTAATTAAAGGCATGATGGGAGAAATTGAGTACAAATCTTGCTTAAGTCCATACTCTCCCCACAATGATGAAAGAAGATTTCTAAGCAATATATGTGTGTGTGTGTGTGTGTGTGTGTGTGTGTGTGTGTGTGTGTGTGTGTGTGTGTGTGTGTGTGTGAATCCTAGGGCCTTGCATATTAGTAAAAATACCCTTAACAATAAATGAAATATGTGTCCAATATTTAACATGCCATCCTAAACAAAACGTAGAGGTAGATTTTACCAAATGGAAAATATTAAAAGATAACCAGTTTGCTCACCTAAATGAAATGAAATTTAAAAAAAAACTAAATCACATCTCTTTTCATATTAATGAAGGTCGTAGATGATTAAAATAAGTTTAAATTATAACCATTGCCTTTAGGTAATTGGACATAAGTTAAAAGATTATCCTAAGATACAAATAAATATATGCCATAGCATTTGTCATGTAAGCATAAAATAGATCCTAATGGTAGGTTTAATTAAATTAGGCCTCTTTATAGAATTAATTAAACAATAGGATTTGACCATGAACATGTAAGTTAAAAGGTCGTCTTACTATATAATTACTAAAATATAATAGCAGTAGGACATCGTACATTAAAATGACCTAACTAATATATAAACATTCCAATGTAAACACTTAACCAATAACAACAAGTAATTAGGATTGCATAAAATGCCACATATCAAATTTCAGTGATATGAGGATACATAAAATAGGATAACGGGATTATTAAAGATTTAAAACTTTAAATTCATTACCTTATATGAACAAATAATGAACCTTTGCTATTTATCTTAATCTAATTAATAAGTAAAGAAATATATAAGAAATTATTCTAAAACTTAATAAAGGAATCCAAGTGTTATAATACTTTTGACTAAAAGAATTGTAGAATAAGTATAGATCTCATCCATCATTGATTCGCCGCTTTACCATAACCTAAGTTGCAAGGAATATGTGCCCTAAAGATAAAATTTGTACGCTAATCTCCTACATCGATTATAGGTCTAATTCGACTTATGGAACTTCCGTGATAAAAACAAAAGTAATAAAAAAAGGGATTATTAGTAAAAGATCGAATCTCGCCTTTCTCCAACCGGCTATGTTTGGGCCACTTGTTTTCCAAAGCAAATAGTTCCTGTAGGTACCTCATCACTTTGATCTCTTAATATCCTAAAATTTTCCCTCACGGTAAAGCTATTCAAATAACTCGTTCTCTTGCTCAAATCCAGTTACCACTGTGTTGGCAAACACATTAAACCGAATCATCCTTCTATTCTCAAATCGTAATAAATGTATAAATTAAATTGAATTGGGCATTTAAGTTATTTGGATCTATTTGGATCTTTTGAGTTATTTGCTTTTACTTGGATTGATCGCTTATCACGTAGATAGAAACGGAGCCTTGAAGATTCGATGGATCGAGTGAGATCAAGATCGAGGTGAAGATGCGGACCAACGATAAGAAAGCATTGTGTGAGTTCAAGACCGCATAACCGCGCCAAGGCGAAGTCAATACTTTGATCATGTTGAACCTACATTTTCTCGCAAATTACCTTGTTTTAAATTAACAAAATGCATGCTGTTATTTTTATGCAAATACATGCTAAACTTGATATTCTAGTTATATGCCAATGTTTACCTTGAATAGTATTACCCCTCCTTTGGAATGATTGAATGTGTAAACCTTGTCGCCCTAGCAAAAGTATAATACTAATATTTCGAAAATAAGTCCCTAATGATATGCTATGCTTAGTGTTGCATTAATACTCAGGGGGCGCTGAGATGCCTCATACATCATGATCGCTTTTAATGATGAGAAAATGGTTTGGGCAGTCATGGTGGGAATGACTGGTATATTTGACATGACTATTTTATACCCTCAAAATCCCCAACTTGCTTAAATATCTGGGCGGATTGGTTGGATGGTGTGAGCGTGGTGCAGTGGATGCACAAAATGGGTTAGTGATAGACCGCCCAGATAACACTAAGGACCAATCTTGTCATGACCTCCGGTAAAGCAAGACAACCACAAGTCTGTAAATTACAACTTGGCTAAGTACATTTATCGAATCCTCGGACTCATTTCACGGGTTGGGGTTCGAAGGGGTTATGCTATGGCAAGGGGGCCTGAAGGGACACCAGTGGGGGGTGAAGTTTCCCAACTGTCCTACGTTGCGGAAAGAGAGAAGGTCCAGCTGCAGAGTGGCCGTGGGAAACATTCCGCATGAGATGGGACCCACCGCAAGTGGGCGATCTCCCATAAAAGTGAAATGAGAAAAGGGACTCGATAATTTGAAAAGTCACCGTGATGAGTCGCTTCAACCACACGCCTAAGGAATCGTGTGGGCAACGAGTTGATTGTCTCTTGTGGTGAAAGTGTACAAACTCTGCAGAGTCTAAAACTATTCGAATAGCCGTGCCTACGGTCAAGGGCGGACATGGGAACTTAACCGATATAGTTCTATTTCAAAAAGCTTTGTGGGTGGGAATGGAAAGGTGAAAGGCGATGGATCGCCTAGTTTGGAATTGTCCCGGTGTCGCCCCGGTGGTAAGTTAAGCGGCTATAACGCTAAAGAATTGCTATATGGTGCAGATGCCATGTAACGGTGGATGGAATCTGGATCGATATTAATACTGCATTCCTGAACATTATGCTTTTGTTCAAAATGCTAGGTCTTAGGAATTTTTATATAATTGTATTCAAAAGCACTCTTCGCAAAATAAAATAACCCGAGCCTTCCTTTGATTAGTCATACATGTTATATCTTGCATTCTGTGTGTTGGCTCGCGAGCACGGGTCTGAGTGCTCACGCCGCTTTGCGACAAAATTCGAGTCAAGAGTTACATCACCGCGCCAAAGCAACAAGGTTGGACAAGATGGCAGAGAAGATAAAGATGTCAAGAACTAGGCCGCGAACCTCCAGTTGGCTGCCTGTGGGCATGTCCTGAAGGTCCCACCTGTGTGCTTCGTTCTTCCGCTGCTGCAATTTACGGATTTCGGCCTAATCGGCCCATGAGTAAGTCTAATATTATATTTACGTTTCCGCATGATATGTACTTTGATATTCAGAACTGTAACTGTGTGCACTATCTACTGATCCAGGGAATAGTGCAATTAAACACAGTAGATTCCGGATTGTAAAATCTGGGCTCTTACAATATGTGTGATCAGTGGCCATGATCAAGGCAGGATGACCCTACGATTGGTTCACTGTAGTTTCGACCGGCCGATGGTTGTATGTAGATATCTAATAAAAAGTATAAATCGACCATAGCATACAGGGTTGCGACCATGGTTTCGGCCGCGAGGTTTTCTGTCGACATTAGTGTCGGATTTGCTTCACGTGGTCGTGAATATCGTGTACTTGGAAAACCCCTTCAAGTGTCTTGAATACTCCGACTCTAATTCTCGAAAGACTTCTTCGACTGCTTTGTGCGTGGAAGACTTCGATTGTACTCGAAATAAACATTACTTGAAATAAACAATGCTCAAAATGAACAGTACTCGAAATGAATAGTACTCAAAAAGTGAACAGAACTTGTAAAGTGAATAGTATTCAGAGCGAATAGTTGGTCAACCATTATATTTCGACTATGTCAGTTGATTATGATATTTCGACCATATTGGTCGACCATGATATCCTCGACCACGTTGCTTCAACCATGATATTTCGATCACATGGTTCGACCATGAGTTTTCGACCTCGTGATTCGACTATGACATTTCAACCACGTCGGTCAACAATGATATTTCGATCACGTCAGCCAACAATGATATTTCGATCACGTTGGTCGACCATAATAGTTCGACCATGATATCTTCGACCACGTGGTTCGACTATGATATTTCGACCACGTCGGTCGAGAATGATATTTCGATAACATTGGTCAAGCATGGTATTACGACCACGTTGGTCGATCATGATATTTTTGACCACGTTGGTCGGCCATGATATTGGACCACGTTGGTTGATCTCGTTATTTTCGACCACGTTGGTTGAGGTGATATTTCACCACATTGGCCGACGATAATATTTCAACCACATGGTTCGACCATAATATTTTGACCATGCGGTTGACCATTATATTTCAACCATGTTATTTTCGACCACATTGGTCGACGGTGATAATTCGACCACGTTGGTCGACAATGATATTTCGACCACGTGGTTTGACCACCATATTTCGACCATGTTAGTCAACGGTGATATTTCGACCACGTTGGTCAACGATGATATTTCGACCATGTGGTTCGACCATGATATTTCTATCATGCTGGTCGACCACTATATTTCGATCATGATATTTCGACCATGATAGTGACTAAAGTAATCACTAATGGGCCCACGGCTCAACCATAGCATGCAAGCAGAACGGGGTCTAAATAGCGCATGTCCTGCACGATCTCAAGTAAAACCGGCCGTAGCGTTGGAGCGTCCAAATAAGTGCACGTTCTGCGTAACCGCAAGTAAAACTGATTGCAGCGCCTGAACTCCCATTAGCAGAAAGACGAAGTCAAACATAGAAGTTGCCATAACTCCCTCAAAGCAACTGCCCTCTCATCCTTACTCTATAAATAGATATGGGAGAGGGAGGCAAAAAAAGGATGAACACAAGATATACACAGACATGGACGGAAACACTATTGGAGGAGGAAACACTGGGCAGACGCTTGGAGAAGGACACACAAACATGCCCAAAAGCAATGAAGCTAGGGAAGAAGATGAAGTTTGAACTCTTCTTCTTCCTCTTTTGCGTCGCCCCTTGGTTTGGCCATCACGGTATGAATCAAGATATTCCATTTTTATCTATGTTCTGGCCCTCTTTGATTTGGTCCCGTTAGTGGATACAAACCCAAGAACGAGTGCTTGATCCCTCGTTTCATAGGTTCGATCCCTATAAATGGATACAAATCAAGGCAAGGCATGAAGACCTCGTCTCCTCGGTTCGGTCCCTCAAAAACGGATACGAACCAGGAATGAGAAGTGGAAAGAGCACCCTACCTTCTCAATTCGGTCCTCTAAAATGGATACGAATTAACACTGGGTGCTTGCTACCAGAATAAAATATAAAACACAACCTTCGCTTTGGTTATGCTGCATCTGCAAGCATTATGCAGCGCTAGTAGTGATACAAGGCAGCGTAAGACAATAAAAGATGGAAGAAAGGAAAAACTTTCTCTTCGATTATGTACATACAAATGCTCGATATTCGCGAGTATTATGTGATACTGTAGCTACGACCATCTGCAAATCCTGTAGCTGCAGCCATCTCCAAAATTTGGTAGCTACAACTATCTCCAAAATCTCGTAGTTACGACCATCTCCAAAAGTCGGTAGTTACGACTATCTGCAAATCGGATAGCTACGACTATCTTCAAAATATCGTAGCTATGACTATCTCCAAAATTTGATAGCTACAACCATCTACAGCTACGGCCAGCGAATCGAGTAAACGCTCATCAACAACAACAAGATTGAAGACCATTTCTCTTACATCTTTGTAATCGTTATATGTTGTATTTTGTTATAATGTGTATGGTGGAATTCTTAATCAGGGGTTTTATCGCAAAGAGATATAATTAACAAAAATTTTATGTAAATGTA
The DNA here is from genome assembly GCA_036346575.1 of Dendrocalamus sinicus. Lineage (NCBI taxonomy): Eukaryota > Viridiplantae > Streptophyta > Magnoliopsida > Poales > Poaceae > Dendrocalamus > Dendrocalamus sinicus. The sequence goes on along the minus strand of CM070645.1, from coordinate 38,778,363 downwards.
TTAATTCTGAATGTAATGGACTCGCAATATTGTCGGACCAGCATTTTACAATCCGAATCATCAGTGTTTAGTCGCACTATTCTCTGGATCGGTAGATAGTGCTCACAGACATTCTGATTCAATATCAAAGTACATATCATGCGGAAGCGTAAATATAATAGAAGACTTACACATGGGCGCTAGGCCGAAATCATAAATTGCAAAGAACGGAAGAACGGCACACAGGTGGGACCTTCAGACATGCCCACAGCGTACCAACCGGAGGTTCGCGACCTAGCCCTTGATATCTTCATCTTCTCCGTCACTTGTCCAATCTTGTTCGAGGCGAGGTGACTTGATTCCGATTCGTATTTTGTCGCAAAGCGGCGTGAGCACTCGACCCCGTGCTCGCGAGCCAATACACGTAATGCAAATAAATAATATGCATGGCTTAACAAAGGAGAGGCTCGGGTTATTTTATTTGCCAAAAGTCGCTTTAGTGACACTATTTTTATTCAATCGTAGTGTTATTAATGTTACCTAAACTCCACACAGAATGGCCATAATTGACCTAATCCACCGAGATTACACTTCCTATATTTATTGTTGTCTAAGACTTCAAACATCGAGTGACATCATTTAATTAATCCACCGAACATACTCTTTCTATCTGCGTCTTGTCTAAAACTCCAAACAGCGTATTTCATCAATTATCCAAATCCACCAATCAATTGATGTCTAAAGCTCCAAACAAACTAGTGACATCATTTTTCTAATCCACCGATCATGCACTCATTCGCCTAAGACTCCAAGCGGTGAGGGTCATCCTTTATTTAGATCACCCAATATCTTTTGTATTCCAAAGTTCTAACAATCCAATCTTGTTGTGGCTAATCATCAACTCTTTATTTCTAAATTCTAATGACTATCTAACATGATTGCTTTTATATCCACCGAAATCATTCAGATCGGGACTTTCCAATAATTCCTCCTTTTGTTATTGATCCAAATTCATGATTTGTTCTCCCAATAATCAGTCTTATTTTCTACTATCTATCTCTAACTAATTCACTAGTATACATCCACCAGAATACCAAAGATCAAGATTATAATCCAATAATTGCTATCATTCCTCCAATACTCCCAAAAATCCAGTTCATCCATCTAGTATTTGATCAAATCTTATTAATCCCATCATCTGTCAACATCTTCCAAGAATTTATATTAATTATCGTGTTGCAATCCAACAATTTCCTTATACTCCTAATTCTCCAAATTCATTTAAATCATCTATCTAGACTATATATCCATTTGGGCTCCACCAATTGATTTCTCCCAAAATCCACACTATCGTTTCCTATTTTTGATTGACATGAATCCACCAATACTTTTATGTGTATACTACAATCATCCATCTCCTTTACTCACGACCCTATTTATTCTACCCATATTTTATTTTGTAAGAATAGAACGCCACTAATTGAAATACAATACATAAAATTTCCCGAGACCTAGCGACTTTGGAACAAATCATAATGTTCAAGGAATACTAACATGATTTTCCATACATATGGCATCACACCATATGCCTAATATCACCATAATTTTCCCATACATATGGCATCACACCATATCACATCTTTCAAATTATAGCCGCTTAACTTACCACTGGGACGACACCGGGACAACTCAAATCGTGGCTTTACGCTGCCTCCACTTTTCCATCCCACCCACAAAACATTTTGAAATAGAACTATATCTAGTTAAGTTCCCATGTCCGCCCTTGACCGTGGGCACGGCTATTCGAATAGTTTTGACTCTGCAGAGTTTGTACACTTTCACCACAAGAGACAATCAACCCGTTGCCCCACATGATTCCTTAGTCATGTGGTTGAGCAGACCATCACAGTGACTTTTCAAAGTATCTAGTCCCTTTCTCATTCACCTTATGGGAAACCGCCACTTGCGGTGGGTCCCATCTATGCTGCGGATGTTTTCCCCTACGATTACTAACGCAGTAGGGCTTCTCGCCCCCGCAACGCTTAGAACATCCGGGAAAAACTTCACCCTACACTGTGTCCCTTCAGCCCCTTGCCATAGCATATCCACTTCTATCCACTACCGGTGAGATGAGTCCAGGATTTCGATAAATTTACTTAGCCAAGTTGTATTTTACAGACTTGTGGTTGCCTTTATTTTACAGGAGGTCATGACAAGATTCGGTCCTTAGCGGTATCAGGCGGTCTACCACTAACCCACTTTGTGCATCCACGCACCACACTCACACCTCATACCAATCCGCCGGATATTTAAGCAAGTTGGGAATTTTGGAAGCATAAAATAATCATGTCAAATTATACCATCATTCCCACCATGACCGCCCAAACCAGCTTCTTCAGATTTAAAATGACAATGATGTTTTGGGCATTTCAGCGCCCCAAGTATCTATGCAAGACTAAGCATGGCGTATACTTACGGACTTACTTTTGAAAGAATACCATTATAATTTTGCTAAGGCGACAAAGTCCACATATTCAAGTATTCCAAAGGAGGTGTAATATTAGCAAAGGTAACAATGGGCATATAACTAGAATATTAAATTAAACATGTATTTGCTTATAAAATAACAAAGATGCAATTTGATAATTTAAATCAAAGTAATTTAGAAAATGTAGGTTCAACATGATCAAAGTATTGACTACTTTCGCGCGTGTTACTGCGGTCTTGAGATCACACAACGCTTTTCTCCGGGCTTCTATCCCTTATCGTCACTTTGCTCCATCCGGGCTTGATCCGTAGAATCTTCAGGGATCCAGTTTCTAACTACGCGATAGACGACTGAATCCAAATGAAAACAATAACTCAAAAGATCTAGATAAATCCAAATAAACTCAACTTTTGTATTATTGTGAGTTAATAGATGGTTTGGGTTATTTGAGGCAAAACTTGGTATGTAACGTTTTATGAGATCCTATTTACTCGTGTTATATGTTAATATGTATCATTTTATGTGACCCTATTCGCTTAATTATTATTCAATGCAAAGTAAGCCTTAAAGAAAAGATTGTATACTTATTATTTAGGTGATAGTCGGCTGCTATTAATTTACCATTGATATTTATTTGATGGTGGTAAGTTAAGCTGTTGGAATACAAATTTTTGTCATTGGTGAGGACACCTTTCACTTAAACCCTCATTTTTATAGTTAAACATAGCTATTAATTTTATTTCCTACCTTTAACTGGACGTCTTGTTGATTGGGGTCTCTACTAAGTTTAGAATCCCCTTTATTAATGCATTTACTCAATGTTTAGATTAATAATGAAGGTACAATAATTATACACATATGACAAGTAATCAAATGGTAAACCTTAAAGAAAATTCTATTTATATCCTAGTAAGACTTGTCGACTTTCCTAGACCAATTCATCCTCTTTCTGCATCACCTACTTGACCATGTGCTCATAACTCTATATTCAAGGTATAGGTAAATTTCAATTGAACCTAAATTAGTTTTCTTAGTAGTAGGAAAATAGTTCATGGCATAATTTGTTTTAATTTTTACATGAGGATTTAACCTATGAACCTTGGTTGGCATATAAGTTACAAATGGAAATGGTTAGTTTTTATTGCATAAATCTTTTCTTTATGCAGTTATGAATAATCTCTTTATCCTCATTATTAGCCATAGTTTATGCTACTAGAACCCCTGCATGCGCATTTCTTACACATACTCCTCGGCTCAATTGTTTGTGCGGACCCACGGGTCATACCAGAGAGGAGTGGAGCTTGTCACCAGCCGGGCACTAAACCGAGCGAAGCAACAAAGCAGGAAGGGGCCGAGGCTTGGCAATGGCGGCGTCGCCGGTGAAACTTGATCGGGAGGCGACGACGGCCACCAAAATGGAATGTCCGGTCGGTGAGAGGCTCTCGGTGGTGGCAGCTCCGCCGAAACATGGAGGCGGGTGGCGGCGGTGGGAGCGGTCGGTGCATGAAGCCGATCGAGGCGCGGTGGCCGAGAGGAGGAAGGATGAAATAGAGTGTGCACGAGCGTGATTGGGTCACGGGAAGCTCACTGGGGTTGGTGGAGCGGAGAGGCGGAATGGGCGCGACGAAGTCCTGTGGCGCGGCGGGTGGCCGTGGAGGGGTCACTCGGCGAGGAGGACACCGGTGACCGACGGGAGAGCCAAAGACGCCGAGTAGTAGCTCCCAAGGCGAGGAATCGGACGGGGTGCTCGGATGAGGTGTGGCGACAGTAATGGCGCAGCTGGTCGTTCCGGGAAGGAGGTCGAATCGGGAGGAAGCGTGAGGAGATGGCGCCGTAACCATGGAGGAGGTCTGCAGTTCTTATAGTGGCAGAGGGTGAGGGAGCGCGATGGCGACGGACCGGGGCGGAGGACGAGCCCGGGCGGCGGGCGGATCCTCGGGCAAGGACCGGGCGGCGGGGCACGGGGCTCGGCGCGGGGAGGCGGGCAGGGCGCGGGGCTCGGGGCGCAAGCGCGCGGAGGGGACGGGTCGGGCGCAGCGCAGGGGGGTCAGAGAGTCAGAGCACGCGCGAGAAGAAGGGGGGAAAAGAGAGGAAGGAGAGGCGCGGGAGAGCGGGGGAGCGGCGCGGCGGTTGGTGGTGCGGGAGCAGAGTGAGGGGGTTGGGCTGGGTCGATTGGCTTGGTCTGATCCCCCCTCTCATTCATCATCATTTTTTTTAATCATTTATGTAGTTACTCATTGGTGTTTACACTTATATATACATGTATATTTATATATATATATATATATATATATATATCTGTATATACACATTCTTACTAATTACTGATTTTCACCTTTTATAGCTATTTTATTTGTGCATACCCTTTTTATGTCTTTGTTCATTTTGTTAGGCCCCTTTTGCAATACTTTTGTTAATATCAAGATTTTATGTTTATAATTGACTTTCTCCTCCTTTTATGGATTATCTTTTCATATTCAAATTTTAAATTTCTAATTCTCTATTATTTGCACATTTCCTCTTTATGGCATCAGTAGTGTTTGTTTCCTTCTTTAATTTTTTTAAAAAAATCAGAACCTCAACCAAAATCGGAAAACACCATAAAATCCAAATTCCAATTGAACATATTGCAAAAATAACTCAAGAAATTCATATTTTCAAATTTGAAATTTCAGGATGTTACAAATATCTAATTTCTTTGTCTCACATTTTCAATTAAATTTAATTAACTTGTCTTTAATAACGTAGAGGCACGTTCACGCCCATTTCACATTTTCTTGTCATCAAATTCTAGCACGCCCGGTGGGACTTACTTTTCTCCTCATCTTTGAATTCCAACACCAAAGTGCAACATATGACATTCATGTCGCTGAAAATATATACATATGTGTATACAAGAAAGCTAAGTTATACAAATCGGTGCTTGACTAAGATATCTCTACCTCGTCGGTCAACCACGCTAGTTCGACCACGTTATTTCAACCTCATTGAAATATACATATATACAAGAAAGTTAATATATGGTTTTCTGTATTTGAAGGGATGGAGGGGAGAGTTCAGCAATTCGTCACACTACGTTTTGGTTCATTATGGTTGGACATGCCGGTAGGGCCTTTTCAGACTACTACTAGCGCAAGTTCGCTGCAAACCACATCGGCGACCCCGGCTACAATAAATTATGAGCAAGAAGTCACTTTCACATGTTAGGATGGGTTCATGCCTGTCCTGTCCAAGTCAGCTAAGAGAAGGATGAAAGCTGCAGCGAAAGCTTCAAGAACCACCTCACATGATCAGCATTTGAAGATATGCGAGGCTGGTTCCTTTGACTCAGCTCCTGCTGGCTTTCCCAAAGTAGCATGAACCATGTCATGCACAAACTCGACTCTGAGCTGATGCACTCGGAAGACCATTTCTCTTACATCTTTGTAATTGTCATATGTTGTATTTTGTTATAATGTGTATGTTGGAATTCTTAATTAGGAGCTTTCTCGCAAAGAGATGTAATTAACAAAATTTCTATGTAAATGTATTAATTCTAGAAGTAACGGACATGCAATACCTGATTTCTTTGTCTCACATTTTCAATTAAATTTATCAACTTATCTCTAATGACGAGACAGGTTCACGCCCATTTCACATTTTCCCGTCATCACTATCTCATGAATGATATCATTCGTCCAACATTTGCTCCAACAGCTAGCAATATGTAGCACAAATGTCAACTAATCTTTTAACTTCTGGATACCAGCATTCTGAAGGAAAACTGTGTTTGTATAATTCCTGACCCTTTGAACCCCAAGTTATATACACCAACAGCGAGGCATGGCAAATGAGTGATCTTAAGAGAGACAATTGAGTGTGAATTTTTCTCTGTTAGAGCTTGTCATCTTTCCCCTGAAAGCTCGGTACTCTATTCAAGTTAACCTTTGTTGCGAAGTATTTGAAGTTTCAATGATTCCAAAGAAGTGAAGAAGACAACTTTTTAGCCAAACCGAGGACCTGATTTGGAACCTTCCATTGCGCCACCACTGCCTCACGCTTACAAGGGGGCATAGAGGCAGCACCCAATTTCATTTCAGGTGAACTGGTAGAATGTTACGTTTTCTGTCAGCCTATTATGCCATCCTGAAACACACTTATAAGTAATGTATTCTTTTCCAGTAAATTGAAATTTTGACAACTGACACAGAATGACTAAGTCTGATGGTTACAGACCAAAAATTATATAGTGGTGTTGCAGGATTGGCAAATTTTAGAACAAACTTGCACAGAACAAGCGTTTGGCATCTGCTTTTTGGTATCATCATTTTCATAACTTTTTTGGCAAAATGTCGATGCTTTCTTTTGCGTTGTCCATTAGGCCATTATACTTGACTCTGGCACTTTGCTTCTGTTTCTACAAGTTCAATTTAGGCCCTGTTTGGATCCATTCATCTAAAGTTTAGTCACTAAAGTTTAGATCTAAAGTCTCCAAACAAATGGTCTAAAGTTAGATCTAAACTTTAGCTAACTCCTAAAAATAACTTTAGACCATTAGACCACAAAAATGAGCTAAAGTGGTCTAAAGTTTTGGTTTCTCCCGGCTCCCGCACGCAAAAGACATTTTTGCCCCCGTGAAATATCTCTTCCCCGCCCGGACTCCCAACGCCCCCGCCGAAAACAATTAGCGAAATCCATCGGGCGGCATCTTCGGCTGATAACGCGAACATGTTTTGTGTAAACTTCTATGCTGATAAATGGTTTGTTTTATCCTATGTTGTTCCGGATGCCAAAATAAAAATAAACCTTAAGCATTTGATAACTCTCACTGTTAGGGTAAACAACTGCTATAGAAATCGAGAAAACAGTATATTGGTGAATGGTGCTGTGTTATTTTCGTTTCACCGATGTTGATTACAAAACTGACTTAAAGAAGGGTGGATGTTCAACTATATTTTACCTTCATCTGAGCTCAAATATCCTAGGGGTACAAAAGTCCGTTTATTGAACCAGAACTAAACTTTAGTCCATGATCCAAACAGTCCTGTGGTCTAAAATTTAGTGGCTAAAGTTTAGTTGTCTAAAGTTTAATCCTGAACTTTAGCCAACTAAACTTTAGATATGAGAATCCAAACAGGGCCTTAGTATCAACCATTCAATTGCATTGGTATTTCACTTCACTCCCTCTCCGGCGGCAGAGCAGACAGTAGACGGCGCCGGCGACGAAAAAGCTGACAAACCAGGCATTGTTGTAGGCTGCGACAAATGCCTCTGTGACACTCGGCAGAACGCCAACCTTGTGCAGAAAGCCCGGCACGATCGGCGTAACTCCTGCCGCCATTGCCGCCATGGCGGCAACGTTGAAACCACCCTGGAAATAGTAAGGGCCGTCTCTGTCCTCCGAGTACAGAGCGTCGACGTCCAAAGCGGTGCGCCTGACAATGTAGTGGTCGGCGAGGATGACCCCTCCGATGGGGCCCATTAGCGCCGAGTAGCCGAGCAGCCAGGTGTAGACAAAGCTCTCGCTGGACCTGAGCAACCGCCACGGCTGGAAGGCAATGCCGAGCAACGCGGTGACGAGCGCCCCCTTGCCGAACGTGAACGTCCGCGGGCTCATGCTGACGAGAGCGTTTGCCGGCGCGACGACGTTGGCGGCAATGTTGGTGGTGATGGTCGCGAGGCTGATGCCGAAGATGGCAAGAACCGTCGTCGCCGGGCCGCCGATGCGCCTGAGGAGCTCGATTGGGTCGGAGATGACGTGACCGAAGATGGCCTCGGTGGCGGAGGTCACGGCGAGCCCCGCGAAAGTGAACATGCCCATGAACACCGGCAGCCCGGCCTGGCCGAGCACTTGGTCCGCTTGGCTCCGCGCGTACCGCGCGAAGTCCGGTATGTTGATCGCCACGGTCGCCCAGAAGCTAATATTCGCTGTGAGCGACGGGAAGAAGACCTTCCAGAACTCGGCGCGCGTCAGCCTCGGCGGCTGCGAGAGGATGCTCCCGAAGCCGCCGGCCGACACGTAGGCCCAGGCCAGCAGTGCGGAGGTGAGCACGATGAGCACCGGTGCGGAGTACTTCTCGAGCTTGCGAATGCCCTCCATGCCGTGCATGATGACGCCGAGCTGCGCAGCCCAGAAGGCCAGGAAGCACACGAACTCGAGCGGCGCCGCGCCGAGGCCGGGCACCGGCGCGAGGAGCGGCTGGTATGACTTGAGCCGGGACGGCAGGAGGAGGAATATGGCGCGGCCCCCTATCCAAGACTCGATGCCGAACCACCCGCAGCCGACGAGCGCGCGGATGACCGCTGGGACGTGCGCCCCACGCACGCCGAACGCCGCGCGCGCGAGCACTGGGAATGGCAGCCCGTGCGTGACCGCCGGCGCGGCCGTGAGCACGAGGGATACGAGAACGACGAGGTTGGCGAAAGCGACGGTGGCGACGCCCTGGAGCGCCGACATGCCGAGGTCGACGAGGCTACCGGCGAGGTAGTAGGACGGCACGCCGACAACAAGACCAACCCACAGGCTGGCCAGGTCCCAGGCCGTCATGGTGCGCTCCGACGGCGGCGTCGGGGACAGGTCTGATTCACTGGTGGATACCCTGGGGCTCACCGGTAGTATCCGCGGGCGCGAGGCGAGCGTGAGGCTTGGTCTGCGAGGGAAAAGAGGCAGCCGTGGCGATGGTGTCGCCTGAGAGTTCGCCGCCACAAGGCGGTGGCACAAATGGCTCGGATGGCGCGCGGTGAGAGCTTTGGGCATCGCCATGGACACGGCCATGGTCGCGGCCTCGCGGGAGAATCAGGGGAAGGAGAGGAGGGGCAGGATGGGAGGGTCCTGGAGCTTCGTAGAGAGGAGAGGAGGATATGGGATCTCGTCGCTTGGTGGGCTGCACTGCGTCCGACTGTTCGTCGGGGCCCACCACCTTCGACAGCGAGATTAGCTTAAGTTGCCGTTGGATCTTCGCTGTCTGATTGTGACCTGAGCCGTTCGATGGAAACTGGAGGGTAGTAGATCAATCAGGTGGAGTATCTTAAGGGCCGTTTACATTAACTTTTGTTGATGATTTTTAGATTTAGCTTATGAGTAATGATGGGCCTGTTCTTTTCTGCTGCTTTTGGCTTTTGGCTGAAATTTTTGAATTTTGACTGTTTACGGTACAGATTACGGAGAGACAGATACTCACTTGCGATTTTAGCTGGTATAGATGTTAGACTTTTAACGTGTAGATCATTTAACATGTAAACCCGTCTTGAGAAAATACTCCGTTTGAAAGTTAGGTACTATAGCAAAAGCCAAAAGCCGCCGGCTTGTGAGGTAAAGAACAGGCCTGATAGCTTGTAGAGAACCGTACAAAAAGAGAGACTCACATAAGATTTTAGTCCATATAAATGAAAGCACTATAGCGTATACTATAATTGATTAATAGACCTCGTTTTAAAAAAACACTTCGTTTGAAATCTACGTATATAGGAAAAACTATTTAGTATAAAAAATAGTTTTTAGAAGTCAATATGAATTATTTGAGATGGAGCAGGTGTTTGGGAAGGTGCGTGTTGGAAGATACTTTGCCATGAGGCTGATTGGCTGCTGATGTTACAAGAAACCTTGGAGTGTTGGAAGATACTTCGCCATGAGGTTGATTGGTTGCTGATGTTACAAGAAACCTAGCACTTTCGAAGCATTCCAACGCCATCTTCGATCTACATGTTATGCCCACGTGATGTGATGACAGGCCAGATTTATTAGTTTTGGACCTGACCTCGTCCGAGCTGCCATCGACGTATAATTGGACTAATCGCTCAACTTTAGTTTTGTTTATTAAGAGGTTCTGTCATGACTACCGGGTACCATGACTACGTTTTATTTCATGATATGATACTAGTAAATGATTAGCAGTGAGAGAGTTGAAAAATGAAGGCGAGTTTCTCATGATGCAGACCAACAAGACCCAAGAGTGCAAATTTGATTTGGGCCCAAAGTATCATACAACGTCGCAACGGGCCAACAGAAGAGGGAGCCTTCTAAAGAGGGGGAAAAAGTTGACGGTCACTGAGGAGATTTGTCTCTCTGCCTTGCTGGGCCGACTCTTCGTATATATTTGGAGTCCCGTGGGCAGGGGTGTAAACGGATCGGATTCGGTCGGATATTGCTTAAACCGTATTCTAACCCATTTTTTTTCGGATTCGGAGTCGAATACGGTAAGACCGAATACGAATACGAATTCGAATATTCTGAGTTTCGAATACGATGCAGTCGTCGGACGGATATATAACGGATTCGGCTCGGAAACAGATAATATAGGCGGATAACATAGGCTCGGAGTTTCATATGGCTGAACCTTTTTTAGCTTATCTTCTTTTTTTCTTGATGGAATATCCCGTATTTTATTGGATTTGTTGAAATTTATTTGGATTTTTCTAGATTTTATTTGAAAGCCAAGAGCAAAAAAACTTATTTTAACTATTTTCTAAAAGCTAAAAATAGTTTATGTTATTTCCCTAAGTTCTCCTAGATTTATAATATTTTTTGTGCATTTTCTGGAATTTTTTGGAGTTATTTGCATTTATTGGATTTGTGGGAATTTATTTGGATTTGCTAATGGGCTGATGGGCCGGATATCCGAAAAATATATCCGGGTATTATCCGATAAAATTCCGGATAGTATCCGTATCCGTCGGATAGTCCGCTCCCGAATCCGAATCCGTATCCGAAAGCAACTATCCGAATCCGAATCCGATAATTATCCGATATGACTATCCGAATTCGATCCGACTCGGATTCGTCGGTCGGTCGGTCGGAAATATCCGATCCGTTTTCACCCCTACCCGTGGGCGTGGGAAGCACCCTCTTCCGGGACATATATCAAACATGGGCTGCCCAAGTAAAGAGCAGCGATTTCTCAAAAAAAAAAAGGAGAGAGAGAGAGAGTAAAGAACAACGGAAACTTGAAATATGCTATAGTAAATTCCAACAAAAGTAAACCAACCTAAAAAAACAAGAGAGAAAACTGGACCTAAATTGAAGAGGTGTAGACAGACCCAGCTAGCCCTTTCTTCTTCACAAACAATCAGATCAAGAAGCGTGCCCTGCCCAAAAGAACATCACGTTGCCAACTTACCCAAAAAAAAATCTGGTAAGGAAAACGGAAACGAGAGGACGGCTTGATCTGGAGGCTGGCCATGCCCTGATGCCTTGCATGGCGCGACCCGTTGGCCGGCGAGTGGCGGCGAGGTGATTCAGCGACAGATCGTCGTGTATGTATTCCATTGCACAAACGTGGCCTCTATCTACCCTACTCTATAATACACCAAAATTTTCTTTACTAAATCCACCCCCCTCAATCACCCCTACAGTCATGCCAAATCTAAGTCCACCCAGATTTGTGTACCAAAGTAATTCAACTTCATACAAATGAATGGTCTAGATCTCTTCTCAAGCCTTCTTCTCTTACTCATTGAAGATCCTAAGGCCAAAATCATTTGGATAATGCACATCATTGAATCTCCCACGAATCCCTTCCTCCCACCCGCGCGCGCCTCCTTCCTCCCCATCCCGCACCGCCTCCTTCCGCCCCA